>VZRS01008641.1:0-199160 GCA_013398055.1 Ifrita kowaldi | reverse complement strand
CTTTTTCTTTTTCTTTTTCTTTTTCTTTTTTCTCTTTTTCTTTTTCTTTCTTTTTCTTTTTTCTTTTTCTTTTTTCTCTTTTTCTTTTTTCTTTTTCTTTTTCTTTTTCTTTTTCTTTTTCTTTTTCTTTCTTTTTCTTTTTCTTTTTCTTTTTCTTTTTCTTTTTCTTTTTCTTTCTTTTTCTTTTTTCTCCTTTTCTTTTTCTTTTTCTTTTTCTTTTTCTTTTTCTTTTTCTTTTTCTTTTTCTTTTTCTTTTTCTTTCTCTTTCTCTTTATCTTTATCTTTTTCTCTTTTTTTTCCTTTTCTTTTTTTTCTTTTTCTTTTTCCACTGCCTCTTCCACCTCTGTTTGCCTTTCCTTTATCCTTTTCCTTTCTCATTTCTCCTTTTCCTTTTTATTTTCTTTCTCTCCTTTTTTTTTTTCGTCTTTTTAACTTAGCTAACATTTTCCCGACATTAACAAGCATGCTTGAATACCAAGTCACTATTGGATACTGTCAAATTGCTCACTCACTGTGCACAGAGACAAAGAAGTTTCCAAACAAATTTGAATAACAAATTTGAAGAATATGTGATCAGGTTAAAATTCTGCATATATAGTTCAGTGTGAAACATCAATTTATATCTTCTGGAAAAGGTATTTATGGGACAGCGCAAAGGGTAAATAATAAGAAGAGGAGAAAGTGCAATTTTGAGAAGTACTCAGAAAAGCCAACATTTGGGGCTACATATGCATTTCAACAGAATTTCTGTGCTTTGTTTAGCAGAATACTGGTGCACAGATGTTAAATAGTTATTCTGGTTTGGGGCTGAGAGCCCAAGACTCTGTTCTTCCAACTAATTACTTTAATTTTACAATTAGAACACAATGCTCTCTTCTCCCTCCTCCAAACACTCCACCTCCCCCCCTACTTTTCCCATAAGTAAGTCCTACATGCTCAGCTTGATCAGCCTCTTATCCCCTAACGCACTCACATGCTCCCTTTCTTTCTATCACGAAAATAATTTTCTCTGGTTTTACAGAGTGAACATGCTTGAAGGAGAGAAGCACATAATCTGATTTTTTTCCCCCAACAGAGTTCTGATGGCAGTGAATTGAGCTTACCAATGCAAGCATTTCTACATTTTGTGGGGAAGAACAGGAAGATTTTAAGAAGAGGGAAGGAGAAATAAAGACAAAGTTATTTTTTTACCATTACGGAGCACACAGTATAGAAGTCTGATCAGACTTTCTAGGCACCTAACAAGACTGTACAGGAGTAGACAAAAAAATAGACAAAAATACAGATCTGTATCCATCTACACATAACATAATTTTATGACAAGGCATCAGTCATTTGCAAGGTGTGCCAAAAATGTTTCCTATCAAAAATAGCATAGGTATGTACGGTCAGCTTTTCAAAAGGCAATTTTTGTAAAAAACAGTGGCATTTTTGCTATCAAGCAAAGACATCCCCAGAAATCTTCTAAGAATAGAGTGCAGACAAGGCATAAGTGTGTCTTAAAACCAAACTATTTTTGTCAATGGGTTCTCCTTGTGCCTGACCAGTGGTTTTTAATTATGGATATTGACAGCTCATTTCTAAAAGTTCCCCTACAACTATGACAACTAGAGTTTCCACTCTGTTGATATGAAGCTGACTTTTTTGAAGGTAATCTAGGTACTGTGTAATACATTAAGATAGATTTGACTCTTTAATATTTATAAGATTAGCATTTATATTAGACCATAATGAGCTCCAATTAGTATCATTCCAATCTAACCTAAGGTCTATAACCCACTTTTCTTATATTTCAGACATCACCTTCAAAGGTAAGATGGAAAAGAATTGATTGATTCATGACAACATTTTTTAGGGTCTACTGGGAAGAAGAATTGCTTGAATGATTGATCAGCATTTTTTCATCTGTCACTTGAGGTATCTTTAATGAAAAATACTTAATAAAGCTGCAAATTCACTGCTAATAGCAAGTATTTAGTTGGTTTTTTTTTTGGTTGTTTAAAATCTAAACATTCCCTTGGTTGTCAAAAAAAATCTTTACCTGAATTGATTTCCCTGTTGAATCTTCTTCACAGGTAGATTGTTAAATCACTTGAAACCTGAAGGTGTTGCCAGGTTGATATCTAAATAAATTTATCCCCCTGACAACACCCTGTGCTCTGCTTTAATCAGCAATTCTGTGACTGATCAGAAAGTTCGTTTTGTAAGATTTTCAGCTTGTATATCCAGCAATCCAGCATACTTTGATTGACCCTACTGCACACATTGAGAAATGCAAAGTGAAGCCTGGAGAGAAGCTGATGGACACACAGAGCTGGTGCTTTATAAAAGAAGACATGGTGAATGCCTGTTACAGAAAGGGGGATGGCAGATAAAAAGAAGGTATTAAACTCACAAGGATGCCAGAAGGATGAGCCCTGTCTAACTTGAGAAATCAGTAAGCAGGTGAAGATAAATTTGTGATGATAATTATAAACTATGGGCTTTTTCACCAGGTGCTAAGTTTGCACAAGAGTAACTTTCCCTTTATATATTGCAGTCAAAATAAGGCTAATTTTTCGGGAAGTTTTTCAGCAAAAGAGAGTTGTAAATCAGATACAGCATGGAAACTGTCAGGAGAATAAAAACATGAGAGATATCAGAAATTGATGCATCTGAACAGTGTTGATGTAGTAAGATAAGGCTGAGTAAAGATGAAGCTACAAGAGGCCAGTGTTTCTGTGCAAAACCCTCCAACTCCATCATCTGTGCTCTTCAGCATCTCCTTCCTGTAAACAGGCCCAGAAACATATTCTGTTTCTTCTTCTGAGAAACAACATAAAAACCATTATTTCCATATCAAAGGAAAGCATATTGTCCCTAATGTTCAGCCTATAAATCACAAGTCATCTACCTATTCACCTTCATAATACAGATTTCTGTGCACATAAAGTCCAATTTACATACATCTCTTCAAGCAAGGTCTCCTCAGCCTGTTTTTAACCACTTTACCTTTATCCAGTGCAGTTCCCTGGTGGTGTACACCAATCCAATCGCAGTCCTATGCTTTTGTACATGTTCTCTGTTTTAGAGTTTAATATATATAAAACTTCATAAACATAAATAATGATAAAATCTTTTCTTTGGAGTTATATTAACAGATGCTGCTCTGCCCATAGAAAAGCTACAATAGATGCCAACTATCAATGAAAGCAAAGGTTGAGCTAATATTCAAAATGTTACCCTTACTCCACCTTCTTCTAGTAATTTCCATCTTCAATTCAGTCCATTATATCAAGTACCCCTAAATAAGAACTCCGGTCAGCTCATAGCCAGTATGTACTGCTCCATCAGTAATGATGGAACATTATCCACCTTGTTTCATATTTCTGTTCTCAGTATGTGCAGAAAACATTAAATGGAAGTATTTTAAAACAATAATACTTCATTCTTGTGTTTGACGAAGTAACCTCAGTGACTTCCACCCTCTTGCAGCTTTTTCCCTTTCCAGTAAAACTAGTACCTCTCCATTTCAGCTAGCAATGCATCTTCTTTGTTACCTCAATTTTATACTTTTCTCTGTGCCCAGAAATCGTAAAATCAACTGACTCAGCATGCCATGGAGCAAAGGAAGATTATGCAGGGATATAAGTGAAGGTCCTGAAACAGAGACTGGTTACGTAATTCAAGAATAATATTTCTGTAAACCTTGCCCACTACAGCTTCACGCACATGTTGATCCGTTGAAATCTTTCCTTGTTTGGCCCACCAGCTTTCAGAAAATTGAGCTCTTTCAATATTTCAAATGGGCTACACAAATTCTCGCAACTGAAAATTAACACAGAAATGAGAAAGGATGTTGCTGATAACGTATTAAAAAATAAAAAAAGAAACCACCACCACCACCAACAAAAGCCAAAACCCAACACTTACAAGTTAAAAAGAAAATGTGTCACAACTGGAAATTACCTATCTGAAGAAGAAATGGGATGAAGCCTTAAATGCTCACAGGAATTACAGTTAAATACAGTGCATGCAGGATACTTAAATTTAAGGTGTCATGGTATTCAGATGCTTGAGTTGTTTAGAAGACACTCATTTACAGTTGCTAAAATGTTTGGGATATCAGTTGTTCGTTTAAGGGCATACTTCCCTCCCTATCCTAAACTGATAGAGGTATACCCTGAGCTGGCAGTCTTCAGCTGGCTTTACAATGAGAACAAAAGTAAATAAACAAAAAAGGCTAAAGACTGAAATAAAAAGCATCTGGATTCCTGTGAATCTGGGAGATGGTCCTGTGGAGGACTGTGAGGATGATGAGGGAGCCAAAGCACCTCTTCCATGCAGGTAGAGCTGGGCCAGTTTAGCCTGAAGAAGAGACAACTGAGAGGGGATCTTAGCAATGCATACAAATGTCATAAGGACAGGTGTCAAGATGGGGCCAGACTCTTTTCAATCGTGCCTAATGGCAGGACAAGGGCAATGGGCACAAACTCAAAAGCTCTGTCGGAATATGAGGAAATGTATCTTCACTTTGACGGTGATAGAACGCTGGAACAGGCTGCTCAGAGAGATTGTGGCGTCTACTCTGGAGATAATCAAGGCAGATCTGGACTAGATCCTGTGCAACCTGCTCAGGGCGAAGCTGCTTGAGCAGGGGGTTTTGAACTAGATGATCTCCAGAAGTCCTTTCCAAACCCAGCTATTCTGTGGTTCTGTGATTACAAACACACTTATTGCCATAATGTCTAGGGGCTCTCTCAGAACTACTCCTGATTTCCCAAGGATGCAGCAACAGCCAAAAATGCTTGCTCCATCTGCACGTAGTGCAGTTTGTGACCATTGTTCTCTAAGGCAGACCTCAAAGTTATGTATGAATTTCTGAGCAGGAGACTCAGCTGAGTCTCAGGGCTCTCCAGGAACTGCTCTCAGAGAGCTGTGATAAGACTCAGTGCAGAATATACTTGTCAGTGTTGTTGAAGATTTGATAACAGAGGACAACAAAAACATTATTTGTCTCTGTCTACAGTACTAAAAGAAGGATTGAGGGTAGAACCTAATAACAGGCATTCTTCATGTCAATATTTAGTGAATTTTTATCTATTTCAGTTAGAAAATGTTTTGCTTTTGAAATGCTTTTTCTTTTCCCTAGGATTTCTAGATTTCTTTTTTTGCTAAAAATGCAAAAGCTGAAATGCATATATGTTATTTAAATACAACAAATGGATTTTTTTGCATCAGGAAGATTTCCTTACACTAAAAAAGAAGACTTCCTTGCTAAGCAAAATACATATTAAACATGAACTAAGTTCATTTTCCCACTTGAAGCAAAATGCATACTGCTAAGCCATTATCTGTGAGACAATATATTTTCCAAACTCAGTACATCTAAATTAAGATACGTCTTTGGGATCTGCTTTGAAAGCTACTACATGACAAGTTACATGACTTGCGTATCTCTTGGATCACAAAATCTGCTTAAAGGTACAAAAAACAGTAGTGGTTTTTGGTTTAAAGGATTTGGTTTAAAAATAAAATATTTTCTAGAGGCACAATCACTTATTGGTATTTTAAATAAATGGGCAGTCTTCACTATTTCCTAAAGCCCTCTTGGGGTATTTTGTCCAGGGAAGCATTTCCCAGAGGCTTTCTTCATGTCTGGAAAGGGGGCTTATTCACAGAGTATTATTTATGATGTGTCTTCAAGGTATATTCCATTTTTTTAGACAACGTTTTCTGTGGTAAAACAAACAGTTCAAGACAGAATCTTTTTAACTTCAAAACTGTCTAAATTTCTCCTTGCCACATGACAATTAAGTCAGTCTCCTGTCTTTTACTGTAAGTATTTCAAAATATTCAGCAATGACCTGATCGCTGAACTAAGTCAGAGAACTCTGGCTACTGGTGACTCTGACTTTTACACCATTTTCCAATAAACCCAGGAAATCCCTAATGTCAGGCACCTGCTGCCTTAGCTGAAATACAAAATCAAATCTCGATGAGATCTGACATGACGTCAGCAAGAAAATGGAGTTGTTGACCATGATTTGCAAACACTTCAGGATTTCTCTCCACCTTTTACTGGGTGATTTACCAGTGTGAATCAGTGCGCATATTCCTGAAAGCTAAGATTTTATCACTCATTCATCTTATATCACACTCCACTTCATGTCCAAAGCCCTGCAATCCCTTCTTTTATGACTGCAAAGACAAAACATCTCATTCAGAAGAAAATCAGTTACTTTGTTCATCTTAAATCCCCAATCCGCATCATCAGGAGCATCCCACTGTTTTCTGAAATGATCTTCTGGATATTTTTTTTTCCTCAAGGACGTTTAACTAAAAGGATATGTAGCCAATGAATTGTTTCAGAATTTGAGGAATAGCAGTAGTCTACAAAAGGAAAACAATATTGCAGCAGGTGGGAAGAGATAGAAGAAAATGGAGACACTGGGGAGGATTAGCTGTGATTCTGAATTTCTTGCAGGTGTACAGATCAGTCATAACCATTGTGCTCTGAAGAGTAAAAAGTCACTCACTGAAATGTGTGTTACAGTCCAAACTGTTCACTGTAATTCTCACTGTGAAAGGAAAGAGAAATTTGCCCACCATTTTAACATATCTGGTTTTATTTCACTGAAAGCACAACTGGGAATAACATGCCCATCCAAGTGACTCGCGTGAGTTGCTGGCATTCTAATCACTGTCTTATTTTGGTTGACAGGTTATGGGGAAAAATAGTTTAATCAACTCAGATCCTTTTCCAACCCAGGAGCTGTATTTCCATTAGTGTAATAATTGAGGATATTTGTGTTGTGTAATGACTGTGCATAAGGCATTCAGTCACCAAGCTGCTTGTACATCTGACTAAGTGTCTTCTAATACCTAATTTAATGTAAGGTTCTGTATCAACAAATTTAAAAAACAAAACGAAACAAAACAAAACAGAAGCCAAACAAAAAGTTTCTTTATAGCAGTAGGACTAAAGGTCTTTTCAATTTTGTATTTTTCAAAATTCAAATGTGGAGGGATCTCTTTTCAGTTTTCTTTACCAAAAGGCTCCTCAAGCTCATTAGCTCAGTTGTGTTTGGTTCCTATAATTTTGTTCTTGTTGAATAAGCACAGATTTCAGGAGCAAATGATCCTAGATGATGAATTTAAGACAAGTTCTTCTTTACATAATGTTGTTTGCTAGCTTAATATTCCAAATATAAGTGCAGGTAGAAATCAGCCAAAACTGATACTACTTTCTCGCAATCTTGATGATTTCTTTATGAACCCCTTTTGCCTACGAATATGGGAGAAGAAGACAAGGAAAAAGGATTACTGAAATTGGAGGTTAAAAGATATTTCAGACTGGAGTGCATTAACAGCTATTCCAAGTAGGAATATTCACTGCTGTATCAGCTGAGTTCAGTTTTGTTCTTGACTATTGTGAGTCTTACCAAATATGTAGGTAATTTTTAGCTTTTTTAATTTTATGATTCCAATCTGACTTTCATTGTGAAGAGTACAGTGTAAGAATGGTGAAATCAGCTTGCTAAGGTAAAATTGGTATTTAAGAGGAAAGATTTTAGCACAAGAACGGACAAAATAATGCAACAAATTAAGCATTTATTGTGAGAAGTCATGAGAATTATTTTGTCAATTGTCAGCAAAAAATCGAGTATTTTCATGTTAACTTGGAAATAGCAGTTCCCATTAAGACATCCCAACAGCTGAAATCCTGCTATTCTCAAGCAAATAATAAGAAAAAAGCCCTTACTAAACAATATCACTTTGTATTATCTACCAAACCCTATGCATAAGCTCTTCTCTTGAATATCACCCCTTTGTTTCACACTGATGTATTTAATGGCCTCATTTGTGTATTGGTTCACATTTTCATTATATTTTGCCATTTAGCATTCTCCATGATTGTGTCTCATTGAACAGATGCACTACAGTTTCTCTGCAGCAAATTCTATGATCCCTAATTAGATGTCAATATGTTTTCTTGTAATGCTATTGTGAGTTAAACACATTTTTAGTTACATGGACATTAATTAAAATCATATGCTGAATTGTTACATCTTTTCAAGCCAGTTGGAGAAAATATTTCTGGTTTACTTGAGAGCTGTAAAACATTCAATTTTATTTCTCCATTAGTCACTGTACTGAAGGATCTACCCCATGCCAAATGACGCAATATCAACATGCATTATAAGATAAATCCTGCCCTGCGATGCATGGATAAAAGTGCTAAAGAATGCCTTCAGTCATGTTCCCTTAAATGGGAGACAATGACAGCTTCTCTCTCAGGAACTGAGATGTATATTTATTAAACATGGCAGAGTGAAGGCAAGACCTAGAATGTACCTTCATCTCAGGAGTGACTGTCTATACATGGGGCATACTGGAAAATAAATGTGACTTTAAATCAAGGAAGAACCAGGTTTGTAGTCCCAAAGCGAGTGCTGCAAGAAAATTTTAGAAACTTGACTGTTGTTGACAGATAGGAGGAACAGAGGGAACAAGAGTAGTACCAAGATCTTGCATAATCATTGACATGATTTATATACTAAATGATGTAATTTTTTTTCCCTGTAGGGGAATCAGTTTTGATGGGCAGGAGCTAAAAATTTTTTTTTAAAAATCCATAGCAGTAAGTTTTCAAGGAGATTTCAAGCAGGTCTCAACAGAATGAATGGCATAAGGCTGGCATAAAATGTGTGAAATAACTGTAAACAGCTAGTGGGATGTGAGGTAGTGAGGAAAAGAGCAAAGAACAGCTTAAAATATTAAGGCAAACCAGTGAGAACCAATATTCTTCCCTATTATTGTAGGTGGCATGTCCTTCCAAAAACACCCTTTTGGTTAATATAACATTTATTTCTGCTTCCTACTCAGTCAGAGCAAGTTTTGCCTCTACTTTGTAGTTGCCAAAGTTTTCAAGACAGAAATTATGAGATTCAGAAGGGAAGTTGGGGTTCATACTCTCCTTTTTTTGGTGGAGGTTCACTCCATGGAAAATATTGCTGCAGACTGCAGAGGGGCAGAGACAGGCAGAAGAGGTATGCAATTTAAAAAAAAAAAAAAAAGCAAAACCAAAATCAAAAACTACAAAACAACCAAAAAACCCAACAAAACAAAGCAACAAAAGTACTACATAGATCCCTTATTTAAACCCCTCATGTAAGGCAAAATAAGGCTGAACTGTTCAAAGACAGTTCTCCACGGCCCCTTTTTATTCCCCTGCTGTAACAGCCCCTTTTGCCCAGTTCCTCTCCAGAGAGTTTAGTTAGTTAGGTATAAGGTTGCTCCACGAAGAATCAAGCACCTAGAAGAGAAGTAAATTCTGCTTTCTCATATGATTCTATCACACATAGTGCAGTATTTAAGAAACTTTTAACAGAAAGGCCAATGATTTGATTAGGAAAGTATGGTAGGACATAAAGAGTAAAAAGAGATTAATCCAAGCCTCTAAATAAGCCCACAAAGCCCACAGGTAGGAAGATGCAGTAGGAAGATGTTGCTAAGTTTTGAGTTTTTGAGTACAAAATCAATATTTCTGCAGCTTTTTAGCTCTCTGCCCTCCCTTACCCCTCCCCATATGCAGCTGTACATGGAAGATTATATCTAGAGCTTGCAATGATCCTTCAGCATATTCCAGAAGATGCTAATTAATTAAAATTTGAGCATTTATAAGATGGGTATTTGCAAAATGAGACATTCAGAAGGAGAAATGAAAAAAATTTTCTTCATTCCATTTCATTGTTATTTTAGAGAAAAGTTCAAATTTTTAGTTTTCAGAAAATATGGGGAGACTTTTGTGAAAACAATAACAAAAAAAAAATTACAGATGACTGTCTTTTTCCAAGTTTCAGCTTGTAAAACTTAGAGAGATTGCAATTTCTCCTCCTGACTTAGCTCTATTTTCAGTGAGAGCACATGCAGTTCTAATGAGTGCCATTAGGTCCATGACAAATTTTCCGTGTATCAAACGGGCTTATGGTAAAACACAGACTTCACAAAATTAAAAATAGAGTATTGAGTTCTTAGGAGATTGAAAGGCAAACATTCTGAACTGTGAATAAGTAATTTTTTTAAAACCTGTAAGAAATCTCAAATTTAGAGAGGAGCTCAATTTGCATGCAAGATTTACTGTAAATTTTGAACACAAATGTCATCAAAATGTTCACAGAATTAGGTTACACAAAAGACAAATTCTGACTGAAGACTCTATTATTTGTAAGTATCACACAGACAGATAGCTAGAGCAGTTATGAGTTTAAAGGCTGTGGATCAAGGCTTGGATTCTCTGAACACATCAAAAAGTCTCATAGCAGCTCCCAAGGTTCTGCTGATTAACCCAGTAGGATATTAATTAAGAAAACATCTGCCATCCATACTCAGCATTCTCTTTCACCAATTAGGAGAGATCTGGGTAATTCAGACTTCTGAAGCACTTTTTTTTTTTCCTTTTTTTTTTTTCTTTTTCCACCGAGAATTACGTCTGTATGGCACTGACTGAAATAAGCCAGTTTACTACTAAAACACACTGCAATACCTACTGGAAGTAGGAGAACTGAAGGAAAAAGGAGATTATCATTTTAAAAATAGTTCAAGCTACCTGACCCAGTTTTGTGTAGCTGCTGGATTCTCAAGCTGACATCTTTGGGTTCCTGTACTGGAAGAACAAGCAGTCAGCTAGTCCCTTCCCAGAGAAAAAGCTCTGAAGCAAAGCAAAACAACAAAACAGTGCAAAGGAGCTCCACAAAAAAAATAATAATAAAAAAAAGACTAGTAAAGGAGAACAGGAATAATATTTTTTGAAGTTGAATACAAAGAGGTAAAATTTAGAAATATGCTAGTCATTTTCCTTGCAGCATACTTGCCTCCACATGATTGTGCGGTGCTATAAAACACCGAAGGTGACATTTACATTTGTATGACTACAGTCAAAGGTACAGTGATGCTTCTGTGACACCTATTTTCCAGTGCATATGCATTTCACTTAAATATACACCAAAGCTCAGCAGATTAACAGAACTTTTTTATCCTTCTTGACAGAGGATAGCCTTACCAGTTTCACTCCCTTCCTTCTTGACTTCTCTAACCAAAGCCGGGCAAACACTGAAGCCAATTCTGCCTACTTAAAGCTTGCAGAGACCTGTCCTTCTCCCAAAGCTACCACATCATCTTCCTTTCAGTCCATTTAGTTCCCACTTCTTTAACCTGCTGCTGACTCCATCATGTTCTCCCACACTGTCCCAGTTATCTCTCCTTGGATTCTATTGAGATGGCAAAATCTCCAGCTGACCAGTGACAGACACTTCCCTTGTGCTTTCACACTCACTCTGTGAGAGCATGGAGCTGCCTGGAAAATAAAGAACCATTTAATTTTCATGTTTCAAAACCAACCTTAAAAATTCTCCTCTGCCATGATGCTTGAAAAAAATTGTCCATGGTTAAGCAGCTGGTGTGCCAAGACCACTGCCTACTGTGCCAGTCAATTTCCTCTTATTTTTAACACTCCCCTTGCAAGACCAGCCATCTGTTTCTTGTTTTATCCCTTGATTGCAATCTTTTGGGGATGGGTTTATTTCTGTACATTTAGCACCAGCCAGACTGGGGCCAATGAACCCAGGCACCCCCATTCAGTAGTTTATAAATACATAGTATAGCCCTTCATACTATAGTGGTGGGGATTGGGTATATATTCCTTTGCCATTGGAATGGGAAGCAATCCAGCATTTCCCCCTCAGTTCTTTTTATTTATTTTAATTAGAATCCGATAAATGCATAGCATATAATAAAAATAAAAAATTGTTCAATATTAGAGACTATGAAGTAATAAAATTTTAGAATATAATTGATTGCTGAATACCAAATAACTGCAGTGAACCTTTCTGCCCCACATAAGAACACTGAATACTAAAACAGTCTAGTACACATTAGGTTTGTTTCTTAATTCTTAATTACCACTGAGATAGATTACATCTTGATCTGTGATTAGCTTTACAACAAAAGAAGTGAAAGTAGAGCAGAACTGGAATAAAATGATAAAAATTGGGAGCCTTGAAAGACGTGTCTAAAAGGGCTTAATTTCTGTACTTGCAGTAAGACCTGCTTTGGATCAGTGGAAGATCTACAAATCAGAATTACAGAACTCATGTAGATTGTGCCCTCCGGATGGTTGTGATACATGAAGGAATGAGACCCATCCACAACAGAGATGCAGGTGAATCTAAGGTTTATTCAGAAGCATCAGTATATATATCCTTACTTCTAAGAGCTTTTTTGGGTACAGTTTACAGATGTGATCACAGTCCTACAATAAATCTGTCTTCTTGACATTTCCATTGTTCTCTCCAAGGCCATGGTAAAGGAGCGTGAAGAGTGTGCGTAGAGTGTGTGTGTAAAGCGTGTGCGTAAAGCGTGTGCATCTTATGTTGACATAGAAGTAGAAACTCGTTTGTTCAGTTCTATCTCAGGTGCACGCTGTGTCAGAGACCTTTCGCTGGTACTGCTGGTGCTGCTGCTGTCGTTCTCTGTTTAACTCTTTCCTTATACCAACATCTGTTAACTCAACAGATGGTACCATCCAATGCATTGCTAAACTGCAGGATGCATCAAAGAGATGCCAAGCTTTTCCAAACCAGCTGTCATTGACACCACCAAAGAAATTTCTCTTGTCCCCTGCTTGTTTTACAGAGCCTTTGTCCTTCTGCTTTGCAAAGTACAGGCACGGCACGTGGCAGATCATTTTGTCAATAGACATTCTTATTACAACAGAAAAAAATGAGACAGGGAATTTCACATGTTCTTTTTGCCTAAGAAAGCTTGAATTTAGTTTCTCTTTTGAGCTCTTCAACTATCCAGGAACAGGTAAGTCTATAGTGAAGCTACACCAACTGCTTCCCCTGAAAATTTTGCATTCCTTCAGGCAATACTAAGTAGCTTTACCACAAATTCTACTCCTTTTTGGAGTAGGATTATGTGTGTTGTGCACCAGCTCATACACTTTTCTGCCATTTGTTCATAGTCCTGCACATTTGCACAGACAGAAAGTGTTGGTATACCTACTTTATAAAGGCCAGGGGGATTTAAACCTGTTGACGAGTATTTCTTAGAACTGAAAAGTTTTGCTTATTCCCGGCAATGCCCAGAAGAAGAAATTTCTTATGAAATTTCTCTTCTGAAAAAGCAGGGTGGAATAGATTTGAGTTTCGGAAGTTACATGCCGAAGAGATGGATTTAATCATCAGAATTTTGGCCTGAGGTGAAAAATGGTGATTAACCACCTAATCACATAATTTCCAGTATTTACTTATGCATACAATACTCTTCCCTTTCTAAAATGATCCTGTAGGAAAAATGGCGGTGTGGGACAGCTGGTATATAGAAACAAAAAAAGATAATGTAGTTTAAAAAAAAAAAAAGAGAGAAAGAGGAAAGTCCAAGTTAGTACAGAAGAGAGAAGAGAGATGAAAAAAAAAAGACAAACAGCAGTTAGCCTGTCATTTTATCTTGCTGTCATTCTTGATTTATGAAATCCAAGAGAAAAACAGTACTTAAATAAAATCTGTCCTTCAGATGTTTGCTGGGATTTCAGGTCACACTAAAGCTACCTAATTTTAAGAATTTTCAGAGGATTATTTCTCCTCTATCTCTGGGATCTCTTGGCTATTTGTTTTGAATCTGACATTCATGAAAAAGAGAGGTTAATAAAATTAATTTGATCCACCCTTGTGCAAAATTGTACAATCTGTGACACATCCAAACACACAAACAAAAAACCCTCAAAACATAGGCACACTATCCTCCAGGGTTTTCCACAGTGAAGTCTTATTTCCCTAAAGACAACCCTAGAATACCAGTTCATGTTATTTCACAAAAACAATATGTACAATCCTTCACATCTGGAGTACTCTGGAGCAGAAACTTAAATGTGCCAAGTTATGTGGTGCTTGCTGTAGTAACAAATATCTGCTTGGGATTTATAGGGGAAAATTCAGCTTTGGCAAGAGTGATAAAAAGGTACTAATGTACTAATACTTCCCCACCTCCAACATTCATCTTTCTGGGGGTAGATAGGGACAAACAAACTTGATCAACAAATTTATCCATTGGTGATCTAAACCAAAGAATGAGCACAGAGGTGAAACTCAGTGTACCAATAAATAATTTTTCCTTTTCTGGATTCACAGGTTGCAGAATAAAGGAATTAAAGCTACCATTCATTTTGGCTTGTTCCTAGTGTTTCCGTATGAAAGCAATGGCTGATGAGCAGCTGCATCATCCTAGTTCAAACACAAGGAATTTGACCCAAAATAAAGACAGATCACTTCAGTTATTAAGAGAAAATATAAGTAGTCACTAGAAGAGGAGATGATTAATCTACCATATTTTACTGTCCTCTCAAATGCCTTGATTTTGTTTGATTTTTAACCAGGAAGTGCCAGAAAGAGCTGGCTGTCAACAACTTTCAGGTTTCTTTTACAAAGTTATAGATCTTCCAAGACTGTGCACCAAATCAGATTTTGTGATGATTTACACCCACTCATGCTGTATGTGCAGATGGAAATCTAAACAATGAAATAAGGCCCATCTATATCCTTCCTTTCATGACCTGCACTGCAGTGCTTTATACAGCGCACACAGCAGTATAAATTGCTCTGTATTGAGTACTCTCTACAGATTTTTGTAATCCAGAGATTACAAAAATATTACAGCTCACCTCAAAACAAACAAACAAAAAAAAGCAGAAAACCCACCAAAACCAAAAACCCTCCCCCCGTCAAAAAAACCCCAAACAAACAAGCAAAAAAACCTAATTCCTGTCAGTAATAGCCACAGGAATGTTTCTTTCCATTTTCTTCTCCACTGACACAAAGTTTTATTTCTAAACTCTGTGAGGCTTGGGCAATAGAGAAGCTTGGGCAATAGAGAAACCCCACCCTATTTCCTTCTTGTCCAGATTACATATCAATATAGCCCTTCTTACCTATAGTCCACAGTGATGCAAAAAAATGAAGAAGCTAGTCTACCTTTGCTTACAAGCTCAATATTTCATCACCTGGAGAGGGGAGAAGCAGAGCTGAAAGTTTCCCTTCAGAAACCTCTTGGCTCTGGTTTTCATCAATTATCAGTCAATTGATACTCAAAATGACCCACATTGTTAGGCTTTTCCTTCATGTGATGAATGAATGCTGCTAAAGTAAAACTGTGAGTTCACACAGATAAGCCATCAAATCTAGCCATAAATCTAAAATGGAGCTTCCTAGCTGGCTAATGGAGTCATCCAGCACACAACTAGAATAAAAGACAGACTTGCCCTCAGAACTTACGTGGGGTATTTCTGGAATTCTTGGAAAGAACCCAGAACTTCTTGTGTTTACTGCATTTCATCCTTCCCAGGTGTATCATACCACTATATCACCAGTACTTGGCAATATCACCATCAATACCAATATCAATATCAATTTCTCCATTCAGAATGGTACTTCAAACCATCTAATTTTAGACAACACTTCTGTCTAACACAATAATCAGAAGGATATGTACCATATATACACCGTCTGATATGTAGACTACAAGAAACAGAACTCATCTCACTGTTTGGGTTTTTTGGTGAACAGAAATAATTTTCAATATTATTATATTACTAAGAAATAATAAAATAAAAAAATCAGGTAAATTATAGGTTTTTCTTTGTTTTGCGAATGGTGGGGAGGTTGAAACCTTAATGCAATATCCTAATGCAGTCTTCTGTTACCAGAATTATTGTGATGAGTTGAGTATATTCCATTAAAAACTACCATTACAACTAAAGTGAGCTAAATTTGTAGTTCTGACCAAAAGTGATGCATAGCTCTGTGTGATTTGGGTTGTAAAGAACCTGCTTTCAGACTTTGTGGTATTCAGCAAAAAAGGTTACAATTTTTATATTTCCCTTGTATCTTCAAACTATGTAATCTTTTAAATTGGACAATCAGCAGGCCATTTTCATTAAGGCATGCATAATGTTAACCTATTCTTGCCTCTGGTGTGTTACATGATACACACCCAGCATACACACCCAGTGTAAGGTTTGTCTGTTAGCAGAGGCTGTAGCCAGCCATGCACCACCCATTTCAGATTGTCATAAGATTGATAGATCTCAGGGCCAGCACTGCGTATGCTGACAAGGACCACATAAAATTAAGCTAGAAAAAGCCCAGATCCTGAAAATCTCTATATCCATGTTTGGACTTTTGACCATTATTGTATCAGATAGGCTATAAATTGATGCTCTTCACCTACCCCTGGTCAAGAGTGGAAACCTAAATGTTCAGGGAGAAATGACCATGACTCATTGTTTCCCTGTCTTAAGTGAATTTCATGCTTCTGTAACCTGGTTGGGTCAGAAAAAAAAGAAATGTTAAATCCTCAGTGTACCTTGAGCTGTGCAACCAACTTATTTGACAGCACCAAAAGCTTCACTTTCTTCTAAAAGTGATGGCCTAACTACATAGCCCCTACAAATAAAGTCTCTCAGATCTTTCTGGGTAAAATTCCTCCGTCTCCTTTTCTCCCCTTTCATTTGTGTTTCCAAATGCCCACTCAATACTAGAGAAATTTTTCCATGTGAGGAACGGTGCCAGGAAGATTCTGTCTCTGCAGCAACACTGCAAGAGGCACCACAGCCCCACTGTGCCTCTTGTGCTGGAGACGGGTGAGAATCTCAGAGAAACCATCTTCCCTTTCAAAGAACAGACAGCTATTCACTTTTTTTCATTATTATTATTTTTGCAGTTCTGCTCAGTCCATCATAATGCTGTAGAGCAACATAAAGCGATTTGAAGTCATGTTATTGCTTTTGTGTATGCTCAAAGTACTTTTGCCTCTGAATGCTTCCTTTAACAATCAGGATTGTGTTGGATTTTTTTCTATAGCTATTTCTTTGTGTCTAACAGACTGCTGTTAATCACATACGTAACAGTATTCTGAACTAAAATAAATTTGTTCAGTTTGATAAACTGTTGTGCTCCCCTCCCTTGTCCCTGTGTCTGTTACCACAAGTAATTTTCACAGGTTGGTTTTTTGAAGGGTTGTTTGGTGGTTGGTTGTGGGGTTTTTTTTCATCTAAACACATCTTTCCAAAGCTGCCATTATAAAACAGAATGGTGTTTTCACCATGTTTTTGTTATCTGCTGACATTATTTACTTGCATTGAAAAGAACTTACAGAACCAGAAATTATTATAAAAATGTATAACAACAGTACACATAGAATGTAACAGGTAATGCCTCCTAATGTCTCTGTGATTCCTGGGCATGAAAGAAGTTTGTCTATTTTGTGAGTTTAGGCCTTAAGGACCTAATTTAACCAAAAAAACCTATAGCACTCTGATTTATAAACCATGGATTCCTTAAAAGTTTCAATACTCCTATACACCTCAGCTAGCCCAAACCAAGCAAGTTCAAAAGATCCCATGGTCTTGCTTCTTGTTGAAGGTCTTTACTGCAAAATATTAACTTAAATACATGGTGGAGAAGCAATGCAGAGATCCCACCACTCCCAACCACATGTAAGTTGTAGGGACAATTTTTAAGTTTCACATTTGGGTGGATTTTTATATGCAATACTGGATGAGAAGATAAAGGAAGCAACTTGATTTAATTTCACAAGAACCCTGTTTACTAAAGTCAAATTTTCCAGTAGTAGTTAGACATCTAGAAGGTGCAACCCATTATTAGCTGTATTGAAATATACAGAAGAATTATCTCCTACACCCCTCTGCTGCTCGTCAAAGAGGAGATGGGAACAAGCAGACATCAGCAGGCAGCAAAATGATATCAGCTGCTCTAAAACAGGTCAGCAAGACAGGGTTATTGATCAGATGAACGTCAGGAAAGTTAATGGACATATTTTTTGGCTATCTTTATCCTTCCTTTCTTTACAGTGTTGAGCATGAGCAATAAGTTGCTAAAATTTGCATGATGAGAACATTAAGGTACAGTTCATGCGGACTGGATATTTTCACTCAGTCGCAAACCTATGCCTTGTGGAGCTCCCAGTAGCTTCATTTAAATAAAAATTTAAAAAAGGAAAAGTATTTGCCTCAGTTTCTTTTTTTATCCAGCATGATGTAAAGGTATTATTGATCAAATTTGTCTTTTTTTGTAGACAGGTTAGGTTTCAGTAGAGGCTTCCTGTAAAATGAAAATTGGTGATAGTTCTAATTTGGCTTCTGAAAACACGTGATAAAATACACACTGCACAATGTGAAAAGAAACTGCACTGGAGGAAAAGCAGGAGAGGCAACAGGTTTACCATCATATGAATATGATGAATCAGTTAAACACTGATTTTTTGGGAAGCAGATCATCGCTTCCTCAGGCTTACAATAATGAAAAGTTTCATTTAATTCAATGAAAGTGCTAAGGGGAGCCAGAGAGGGTTGCATGTATCTTGTATAGGAGCTCTTGCACACCCTTAACAACCCATTCTCACGAAAGTTCCTTCTTTTAGGGATATGACTTCCAGAACAAACTAGAAGCAAAGTAGCACACAGGTAAGTGCAGTGGTATGAAAGCATATTTTCTTCTAGGAGGACCTGTTTCACTGTGATTTATGGTATAGAATAGCACAATACCCAATAGTAATAGTATTACTACAGTTTGTGATTACATTAAAGAATAGTGCTATATTTGAGGAGTGGTTTCCCACAAGCCCTTGGCAGACAGCTTTCTTTCATCAGACATCATCTTTCTGGAAAGGACTGATTCCTCTCCCCTAGTACCTTTACAGACTCCAGGCCTATTAGTTACATTTGGGTCCCAGGACTCTAAATTTCTATAAAGAAACAAACTTGACTAATTTGGTTTCCTAGTGCTCTACTATCGAACATAACCATGTTTTTGCTAACAGCAATAACAACGTAAAACACTCCACATTTCAAACCAGAAACCCCAATTCCAATGTTTTTTCCTTTAGAAAAAGACTTAAAATCCACGTCTGTAACTTATCTTTCATCCAACAAAAAGCCATCCATCATTGAAAGCTCTGTCCATTCCCAGTCTTTAAAATTACTTGAAACGTCAGTAGCAGGGGTATTATGCCATCTACTATGCCAAATGGAAGCAGCTCTATTCCACCCACCTACGTTCTTTCTTTAGTTTAATTGAATGGTTTAATTGAAGTGTTTTCACTTCCTGCACTAAAATGGTGTGCAACATCCCAGCTCAGACTTATCCACCTTCTTTCAATAAGCAGTGTATTTCTGTGGACACGCAAACCATTCCGTTATGTGTATAAAATAATTTGTGATCTCAGGTGTTAGAAGACACTGATTAAAGGCATTATTTAGCCTCAATTTAATACAGTGGGCAGGATCATCGTCTGGGCTTTATGGCTTGCCAATGCTCCCAGTGACTCCAGCGACAAAGAGCCTATTCAAGATAAGAGTTATAAAGAAAGCTCCAACCCGTCACTTATTTAACATCCAAATAAATCAAACAGATACAGAAAATATTGAAAAGGTTTGTGCAGATAAGCAGGAGAGACAGAATTACTCTTGCTAGTCTTTGCCTATCAAAGACATTAGGAAGTTTCTTTACATCTAATATTAGAGAGCAGAATTGGACCTCTAGCTACTGTCTCCAGAAATTCACACAGCAGGAATGAATGTGGCTCCACATGAGATGACACAAGAGTACATATGTTGTGCCAGGCTATCACTAACTTTCAGATGGGTTATCAGAGATGATGCCAGAAGCTGGATGCTGCCGAGAGCAATGAGTTTTGCCTGCGGAAGGAAGGAAGTTACTCCAATCAAGCATACTCTACAATGCTACCACGATTTTGAAAAGGCCTCTTCAGTGTTGCAGGGGGCAGAGACAATAGGTCATTAACTGTTCCTCTCCAGTATACACCAAAAAATAGTTTCTAATTGAAAATTATCCCAACTACAGAGAAAATAATTTGAAAATAACTCTTACTTCTTTTACTAATTTCCCCCTTCCCCCCCACCACCACCCCCCATTTCTTCAAATTTCTTGGCTTTAAGACTTTCCACACTCCTCTCTCTGCTTCCCCCTCTCCCACCTCTCACCTCCTCCCTCTCCAATCTGTCTTCCCCGCCTCCCTTGGCAGGCTCTTTAGCTTTAATTCAATAGTTAAAAGGCTGAATCAAAACTTGTATAATCAGCTTGAACCAACTTTTATTCCATGTCAGAAAACAGGAAGAGGCTAAGAACAGCCCAGATGTGATTTTGCATCCATGGGAGTGAGCACAGTGACCTACCAATATTTCCCCCTTCACATGAATATATTATTTGCAGGGTGTTAAATGTTACCTGAGTAGTCAAGAACAGCAGTGGGGTATCTAAATGACATGTTTGAAGCACTATAGGGCTGTTCCTTAGGCCCTTCTCATCTGAGACATTTCATTAATGCTGTCATCTGAAACCCAGAACCTTGAAGCTACTTTAGCTTTAGTGGAAGGCAAATTTCAGGGAGAAAACAGAAAAAGGTAAGGAAATCAGAGAGACGAAAGAATGATAAAAGTATGAAAAAGTGGAGAAAGACTGCCTGGTTTTATTCTTCGTATCCAAAGCAGCTCAATGTCAGCTGAAATAAGTGCAGAACATAGGCACTATGAGAAGTCTACCATGCAGGGGAGAGCAGAAAACGCCTTGATTAGCCTGATAAAAATGCTGATATGTGTTAAGACTGCTGAATCTAATTGTAAAGAACAAGCACAAGTCAGGGAGAAAATCTGTCAGTGCTAGTAGACAGAATTAACACAAAAACAAGTTATAAACACCCTGTTGGCCAGCTTCAACACCCTGAATAATTCACATTACACTGAGACCAGTAGCAGAATCTCTATAACCCTGGTAACCCCAAAGCCTGATCCAGCAGCTGGCTTTTCATAGGAGGATCACAACCTGTAATTGGGTGTAATGACGTTCAGGTATCAGGATAATGCAAACAGGAACCAACAAGTGACGGGACAGCAATGTCTGAAACTCTTGAAAATATATTAGATACCACTGTGGTTGATGTTATTTGTGTCCTTGCTATAAACCAGTATGATATGAGGAAGAAGCTCTTTATTCTGCAAGTGGCTTTGCACTGGAACAGATTGCCCAGAGAGGTTGTGGAGTCTCCCTCAGTGGAGATATTTAAGAACCGTCTGGACACAATTCGGTGCCATGTGCTCTATGATGACTCTTCTTGAGGCAGGGAGGTTGGATCAGATGGTTAGCTGTAGTCCTTTCCAACCTGAACCATTCTGTGATTCAGAAGATTTTGGTTAGAAAAAGGGAGAAACAAGTTTTACTTTGCTGGGAGACGTGAGTTGGCTTTAGCTTAAAAAATTAAAAAAGTAAATAAATCATGCTTCTTTATGCAGCTAATAAAAGGAACAAAACCAATATCCATAGATTTTTCACCATGCCATGGAGAGAAGAATCAGGCTGATTTTTTCTCAAAGGTCAGCATCACACCATTTGAGTTCCATGCCATTTAAAAAAAAAAAAAGGTTACCTGTTATACACGTTGAAGCCCAGGTACTGGTTCTCTTTAAACTATTTCGTTTAAGGTAAATGGCAAAATTACAAATACAGACTATACGAATTTATTCTGGCTGTTCCTGGTTTTGTTTTTTGGGGTTTTTTTTCCCAGCAATTTAAGGGTTAAAAAATAAATCAGCCATACTGTATTGCTTGAGAAAAAAACTTAGATCTCTGATATAACTTCTAAAGGGAAAATTTATTTTTTTTTTAAATTAATCCTAGCATTTTAAAACCTGCAAAGCATATGGGGAGTGCACACATATCTTCACATGAACGGAAGCCAGATGCTTGTACAAGGGTTAAATTTTAGCTGTGAGACAACAAGGATCTTCCATCCTGTGGGAAATGGGGCACATTAGACAGCAGCAGTGCCACGCAACTCCCAGATCCTCACCACACACAGCCACATGTGTTTTGCATCCAAAATATTCAAATTACACATACTTGACAAAGCAGATTAAAGATTTTACCAAGTTACAATCAATGTTACAACTACTGCATATTTAGACTGTTCTTTTCTTTTTGTTTGGATTCTTCTACCAATACATCCTTGCTGTATGTAGTGACAATATACAAAACAAACCCATTATTTTTTTATGATCTAGGGGAAAATAAAAGAACTACAGAAATCAGAAAACACAATTACATTAGTTGTCATCACCCAAAGAAAAATACTAATTTTTTTTGAGGCAGATATTTAGGACACCATTTCCAACCACTTTTCCTTGATTTCTTCTTAAAACATAGGAAAACCCCAAAGTTTTCTGGCAATTTTTAATCACTTATTGACAACTTAATAAAACAAAAAGAAACAAAGGAAAGCAAACACTTTGACTACATCCTGTTATTACAAGGGATTTTTTATTGCAAAGAAAAAGCCAAAAGTTGCATTCATTTAATCTCCTTCTCCCATGTTTTCAGGTCCCCTTGTGCATACACATCCACCCTATACAGAGTGATTGTATATGGGACATTGGAATCAGTATAATCTCAGTGTGGAAGCTTTCATGTGTGATACTTTGCAGAGCTGTCAGCAGAGTGACAGTCTCCTTACCGTAATACAAAAACTATTCTTCTTCTATTCAGCTCACTTCTTATATCGGTGTCACAAAGAAGTCTGTGCATTCCAAAAGAAGGACTTGCACCCTTGAGAGTTAGTCCTCTCTCCCAGAGTATTGAACATCAGTTCTGAAGTTTTTAGAATTTTCGTCAGATGAAGATAAGGGTTAAATTCAATCAAATAAAGAGAAGGAAAAACAAACAGGCCAAAGTAAAATGAGGGGATAAGTTAGAATTCATGCTCCTACTACATTGTTTCTGAAGGGAAGAACTTGCTATCTGTAACATGGCATTTTTTATAGCAGTGAAGTTGGGACTTCCTCTTTGAACATATAAAGAATACTGCACTTTGAATTCAAATGTACAGATTGCAGCAGTTAAACTTTAACTGCTTTCTCCTGAAAAATTCATTGCAATATACTGTTCTATGAGATAGATTTGTTGCATTTAAAACTATAAATGGTGCTACATATGGACACCAGAAGACCATGAGAAATACCTCAGAAGCTAACACATCCCTTAGAGCCTGTGTCTCCATTCTGGTACCAGTGCCTATGGTAAGCATAATTTTCCTTTGAGTGGGTTTGCAGAGAGAAGGTGGAAGAAGGTGCCACATAATTTTAAAAACATATTCTTGCTGAGGTTACAGCACCACAGTTCTAGGTGTTATAGAAAAGAAAAGCCATCTGGAAGATTTACAACAGAGAGAGACCAAAGAGGATGGATAAGTAACTTCCTGTAATGATATAGCCACATAGTGGTAGAGACAAGAACAAACCAAAGGTCCTCAATCCTAGTCTAGCAGTTCCCTCCTCCCCACTCCATTCCCCACCATGCTATTACTGTACTTTTAAGTACTAATTTTCGAGGCTGTATTACCTGTAAGTGTGGGAACATTTTGTGTGGAGGAGTGCTGCTAAAAGGCTATTTAAAAGAACAAAAATACCATATGCTTCCCTGATTAATTTTGAAGCCTCATTAAGGTCAACATAAAAGACTCAGATACACTAGTGATTTGGCATGTACTTTCACTTGATCAGAGAGGGGTGGTATTTTTGTAAACAAAGTTACTAATTTAACCCAGTCCTGAATAAACTTGTGTGTAAATATCCCAAGCTGCAATGTTATTGTACCTTGGGAGAAGAAATGCCAAGTAGATGCTGAGTTTACTAATCCTAAATAATGACGGCACTTCATTTATGAATACAATAGAGAATAAAGAAAATTCATATTATCTAGCAACTTCTAAGCAGTTTCCTACCAAACTAGCAGCCACCTCTACAAACTGACACAGAGGCTGTGCCAGAAAGGGTGTGTAAAGTTGTCCCTGTTAATAGCAAATTATGTATTAAATAAGGTTAACACTTCCAAATACTGTCGTTTTATTCTTACTGCTAACTATAAATTACGTATGAGAAGCAGTCTGAGAATCTACCCTGAAATATTTCAGTGATACCAAAATTAGTCCCAATATCCACAAATATATATTAAAAAAAGTAGTATATTAACTTCATCCATACAAAATTGAAATGCATGATTCTACCCAAGTATTGGTTCTGTAAATTGAATACTTTTGGTGTTAGTGAACACAAACTAAATTTTTTCAGACTGGAAAAAAAAACCAATTAATTTCAAGTTGCTACCCAAAGACCTGAGATTCCATTCTGAAAGCTCTGACATTTATTTTCATGTTAACAAAGCATTTTTTTTTCAGTGACCTATCAATGGAAAAAAAAGTAAGAAAAATCATTATTTCTAATCTGAAAGAGTGAACTGTGTTGCATAACCTTACCCTGAAAGAAATAGCATTCATTATCTGAAGAACAACATCTGCAGAAATTTTGTTTAATCCTACAGATCACAGAATCTTATTTCATGCAAAGAGAGAAGTAAGGAAGGGCACATTTGATCAAACTGAAAGAACTTATTCCTCTTTAATTCTGTTCAATGAAAGCTTGCATTCATATTATGATTTTTAATAGGCAATTGAATTCAACCAATCTTAATTTTAAATCATCTTTAAAATGTACTTTTTCGAGGTAATAATTACAATACTAAATGGCAAAGGTTGGCAGGTAATATAAATAAGTTTGATGGTAGGGGAAAAATCAGATTGAAAAAATTGTAAATACAGTTGTTCAGCTTTTCCAACTGTCCAGTTTATGCCTTTGTTTACATTTTTTATGAACACCTTTCCTTAAAAAAGAAAAAAAATCCAAAAAATCCATGCAAATCCAGCTTTACAGTCCTAAACCAGACCTTACTTTCAGTCTAAAGAATGTTGGGTGACAAAAATCTTTAACTGAAAAAAACCAGTTAATAACAAATGTGAAACTTTCCCAAGGAACATCTTGATTTCTTACATTGTTTATGAGACCACCTTCTTTACTTCTAAATTTTTCTGTATTTTTTCCACATCTAATTACTTCAACTGATGTTAATCTAGTATAATTCCATTTGCTGCCAGAATTTGTACCCACATGTCAAAGGTATGCTACTTTAGTCACAGAAGAATAATTATTCCCCTGTAAGATGTTTAGGTGAAAATCATTGCGTAAGTGAATTTCACTTAAACCCAAGAAGGAGATCTGAGCGTTGACAGGCCCCCAGGAAAATACTTCAACAGGCTTATCCCATTGACTATGTGTTCTGATCTATCACATCCCTGTAAAATCTCCTAAGATGCAATTCAGAGTGTATTAAGACACCTGCTTTGGAGGAATTGTCAACCACTATGAAAAACATAGCTTCATTCATAAGGCTGAGTTTAAAACATCTGAGTACAGCAATGTCAAGTCTGTAATTACCAGCTACGTAGTTTGCTATAACAAATGTAATAGCAGTAGGAGCTGTGGCAGGTCAATCACTTCGTGCCAGCAAAAGCCCAATTCTCCCTCATCACACCTGGCACTTGTGTCAAATTTCCCACCTAAAGGTCTTTGATGAAAGATGCTGCCTGGAAAGACCACAATACCTTTTCTAGTATTTCTCTTTTCTGCTATCCCAGTCCTAGAAAAGACTTAAAATCTTTTACAGTTTAACTGCTTACTTTTTTATCTGCTCCTTGGGCACATGGAAAATTTGTCACCTTTCTCACTGCAAAACTGATGTCTTACTAAACCCTTTGCTACCATAATCTTGTTCAAAGCTACATAAACCCAAATCACTCAGTTCTTCCTTGCAGAACATATTTTCTGGATCTCAAATCAGTGTCTCACAAACAACCATACTAAAAGCCATGTATCCAGACCTTCACAGAGAAAGGCACAAATAATTGGACTTTTCTTCAACTATAATATCATCAGATATAGTAAAATGCTTTCCTTCTCTCTTATAGACAAGTTGTGTTTCAGTAGAGATTTGCATTTTTTGTCCTTTTTTCTTCCTTTTTTCTGTAGCAGGATAATGCAGGCAACTCATTCCTGCTGCAAATGACTCCACAGCCTGTATCATCCAGGCAGAAGGCAGGTACGGATATTAAGCCTTGCCCAAATATATGTGTTTACACTTGTTCCTGTTGCTCTGCATCACTGTAGTACTGGCATCATCACAAACTTGCCAAAACACTTTTTGTTTCTGAATTCTAGCCTGCAGGACTTCTTCAACCTTCCAAGCTATACATAAAGCTAAAAAGACCACAGTGCGTGGTAATGCGAGATTTCAGAGTTTCCGTTAAAAACAGATCAAGAGCGATCCTCACAGAAACTTGTTTTGACAAATCCTTTGAAACAGCTTTGAGTGCCATTTTGCAAATAGAGTTTTGCTTTTTGTCTTGTGCTTTAATTTAGACCAATTTTAAGGAACTGCCAAAAGCCTTACTAAGTTAATGATACACATCCATGACACGACTCTAAGTGCCATTCCTCTAACCAAATAATTGGCAACCTTATTATGGAACAGACAATCATGGAGAAAAATACCTGATTCCAAACTATTTGTTAAATTAACAATCTGAAATTAAAAAATTCTTCTCATAAAACTGAAGAGAAACAAATTTTAAGAAGAAGAAAATTATTTCCAATAATTTTTACACTCTTTTAGTACCAAGTATTACTGTGTTCTCTGCAATTTTGAGGAACCAGAAAAGTGCTGATGACATCACCACAAGAAGGGATATGCAAAAGAAACACTCAAAATGTACACGAAAATGTACAGAACAGATTTAAAAAGAGCATGAGGGTTTTTAATTGAGCGTGTTCCAACAAATGTAGGACAAGCTCATGGTAATGGGAGGTTGGCAGGAGGGAAAAGAGAGGTGAGCAAACAGTTTAAAGGCTGTACATCAAAGAAAAGCAGAATACACCACCACAGTATGAATAGGCAATGCCTCACAGGAATGCTTATTTTTCTGTATGTACCTAAGACAAAGAATAAATACATGCAGAATAGAACAATAATCATTTCAATGCTAAAAACAAAAAGACAAAGAGTAAAAGCACAACATAACTCGTAACAGTCTGAGGACCTGATCAGTCAGTACAGTAGCAAAAGAAAAATAAATTCATTAAAAAAATTTGCTAAAAGTGCAAACAAAAAACTACATTTAAAATACAATTAACACACATTTGGATACTGCTTTCATTTTCTTTTTTGATGAAAAGTAAGCAAACATGAGGCAAGGACTAATTACCTGTTCTTTTGAAGCAAATCCCAAAGCCATTATCAGTTCTTGTTGAATTTAATCTTCATCAGCCTCTAAAAAAGTGGGTGAGAATATTGTTTCCCATCCACATACCTGCCCAGCAGCACAGGAAATCACTGGGCACACTTAGCCATTAGGTACATACAGCACCTCCTATAGTAACAGAAAAAAGAATAAAGAGTAGGCAAAATCTTGACTACATTTTGACTGCAATAGCAGAGCTTCATCAGTGAACAGCAAGAGTCCCATCAGCTTTTTTCCAGAAACTTAGAGTTTTTTCCTTCCATCCTCTGCTTAATGTAAACCATACTACTTTAATGACAGTGTGGATCTTAATAGTCCTTTGGACATTGACCTGTAATTTTTGCAAGAAAGTCTTTGCAGTTCTTTGGAGCTACATGAATAATTCACAGCAATTAACTACTGCTACACCTGCCCTAAAACTGAAGACAGTGATCATTCACCTGAAGCGGAAAATTACTGAAGGCTATACTTCAGCCAAGCTCTCCAAAAGGATGTGTTCGGTATTCCTTTCTGTTGTGTTTTTTGGTTTGTGAAATATATATATTAAATGGTACTTTCTGCAGCAAAAAAAAAATCCATCAGTTTTCAGAGATTTTCAGAGGTACAAGCAGCAGCTAGGGTGCCAATATCAATAACCTGCTGTTCATAATTCCTGCTTTTTACCATCAGTACAGTTCAGAGTTTGGAATGATATTTCTTTGTTTAGGTCATAGGTTGGACTTGATGATCTCAAAGGCCTTTTCCAACCTAGTTCATTCTGTGATTCTGTGATTCTCTGACTCTTATTTTACTTATGAGGAGTGCCAAGTCTAAAGACACCACAGCATCTCATGTTCATTCTCACAATCCCATTCTAGACACGGACATTTTTAAAACAGGTGATCAACTGCAGCCTGTTACCAGCAAGAACTTTTCCTCTATGTTTGCATAGCCTAATGCAAGGAAATGCTATCTACAATTCTGTCTTGCCACAACATGATGCAAGTCATTCTTGGTTGGAGCAAGAGCTGAGTTGTGGCTAGGAAAAACAACCCAACACTCTGTGCTGAAAGAATAAACCAGCATCCATAGGTGGTAAAAATTCCAATTTCCTGAGCATCTCGCCTTTCTTGTCAACTCCTGACCAGACAGATCTTAAAAGGACAGGTATAGCTGGCATGCCATTCAGGGTAACTGAAGCTTGTGACTGAAGAATTCCAAGTTTTCTTAGTAATTTAGACACAAAAAATGTGTGTTATCACCACAAATACAACAGAAGAAAAATATGAGACTCTCCTGAACTATTTTCCATACATTAATTTTGAGAGATGCTTGCAATCCTCCGGTACTAAAGATTACAAAAAGATAGATACAAGGTTATTTTAATTGCTAGGAATGGAGAAAAAAGCCCTTTGATTTCTTTGAGGGTTGGGTGCTGTTTTTTCTTTTTTTTCTTAAGCAAAATTTCTGCGTTGGTGTAAGGCAGATTTTCCAGGCTTCAACAAACCAGATGGCCATCCAAAAATGCGATATGAAATTTTTATAGGAAGCTAAGAGCTGAACCCATCTAAGGGAGAGATTTTTCAGAGATTCCAAACTTTTAAAAATAAATATTACTGCAAGATCTTATGTATCTACATTTGAACCGCAGTGAGTCAATAAATAACCACAGTGATAATTACCTAAATTCTATATTTAGAAGGAACAGAACACATGCAATAAACAATAGCACATTGTGATATTAATGAAGCACTTGCTTCCTCTAAATGTAGAAATTCAGCAATTATCACCAGAATTGGCATGTATAAAGGTGCCGGTGACAATTTTAAAAAGGCATATTGCTTATATGATAGACCAGAATGCATGCTTTGGACCCAGTGCATTTTGTTATGAAGGATTCAGTGACACAGTCCCACACTGAGCCAAGCTTATGCTCAGCACAGCATCAGCTCTGGTGGAGAGGAAGAGGTGATTGCAAGCCTTCCTTCTGCTTGCCCCAACTTTGAGTTGGCCAGAGGCCAACTCAGCCATCAGCACAAATTAGAACTGCTATAAAGTTGTTCTACTTTACACCAGCAGGTTTGGACCCCTGAGGAGTGCACTGCTGAGGCATCAGAGCATGTATTGAACTGCAGACCTTTCCCATCAAACCTCTGTCAGACTCCTTTCCTGCTAAAAGGTGTCTCCTTTTGCTCTCAGACATTTCCCCCACACTTTTAAAGCCTGTCAGAAAAGCTGGCAGGGCTGGGCACACCAAGCTGAAATGTCTCTCAGCCACAGGACTTGCCCTCTTGAGCTCTAGCGTCACCCTTAGTAATTCTTCTTTGTGGCCGAAGATTTGGCCTGAAGACCTGCTGTCAAAGAAATACTTCCAGGCAGCTTGCTTTTTCAGACCTGCATCCCTTGCCCCATGTGCACACAGATACACGCTGCTCTGATGCCTGCACATCGCGCCGTGCCTCTCCAGCCTGCCTTTTTGTCCTTAACTCTACCCATTTTTTTTCCTGGGTGAAAAATATCCTGCTTCCATTTTTCCTTAGACTGCTTCATGCAGTCTGGTTTCCTACAACCCTATTTTAATTCTGTCACAGAAAGAAAATAAAGTTAGCAGAACATAGGAAAGTAATCATTTATCACCTGGCTGACTGCAGGGTTTGAGTTTTGGCTTTCCACGCTATTACACACCAAGAAAAGTCAGCCACAGGGCAGAGATCTCAGTCAGTGGATTAATTCTTCTCTAATTCTCTGAGCAGTGAAGGCTTCATACTCATGCCTCTCTGTCACATTATACTTGCTGTGCAGAAAGCACTGCTGTACTACTAGGAAAAATTTCTTTACTGGGCTTTACCTGGCCAAGGAATCTGCACCGCAGATTGCAGTGATCAGAAAGCTCTCCTTGTGTTTGGGAATTTGGCATAGATTATTTAAGAAAATTAATTACTGAAAGGGAAGAACAGTCATGTTTCCAAAGTATGGAATTTGGTTGTTTGGTTCATACACCAGCATTCCGAATGTGTATATTCCACAATACAGGTGTAAGTGGGTACTGTGACTCTGCTCCTGTCAGTGCTTCCTGAAAGATGAGCAACTGCCCCAACACTCCTGCTGGAGCTCTGCACACCCCCTCCACTCACCCAGATGTGTGAAGTAACTGCATGCGGTCCTGATGGAGAGCACCAGAAGTCGGTCATGCTCCTTCACACTCCATTTCTGCCTCAGGAAGTATCTCCAGGAATGGACTCATATTGCTTCAGGGGCCAATTCGCAGACAGATGCTCCCAGTCTCAGGGAGATGAAAACCATCACACATTGCCAGGATGGGAAGACAATTGCAATATTTTGGAGCATTATGGCAATGAACATACTCAAGATCACATGGAGAAGATAACACGCAAGGAGGAATTCATACACCAGCCATGTCAAAAAAGGAGATAACTAAAAGGACTGCAGCTCACTCTTTCCTTTTCTGAGATGTAATGCTTGCAGAGGACACAGGGTGCAGAAAGCTCTCCATAGGAATCTAGAGAGTGTCATGGTTTAACCTCAGCCAGCAACCAAGTCCCACAAAGCTGCGTGTTCACTCTTTCACCAGCAAGATCAGGGATAAAGCCAGAAAACTCATGGATTGAGATAAAGACCATTCAATAGGGAGAACAAAACCCACATACACAAACAAAGTGAAACCAGGAATTTATTCACTGCTTCCCCGGGGAAGGCAGGTGTTCAGCCATCTCCAAGAGAGCAGGGCCCCATTACATGTAATGGCTGCTTGGGAAGATGAACACCATCACTCCCAATGTCCTTCCCAGTTCTTTCTTCCTAACCTCATTTCATATACTGAGCATGATGTCACATGGTCTGGAATATCCCTTTGGTCAGCTGGGGTCGACTGATGAGACAGATTAGCCATGTCTCATCCCAGCCTCCAAGGCACCCCCAACCTCCTAAGCAGTGTGGCAAGTGTATGAGAATCAGAAAAGGCCTCAGTTCTGTGCACGCCCTGCTCAGCAATGACAGAAATATCTCTATATTATCAACCCTGTGTACAGCACAAATCCAAAACACAGCCCCTATACCAGCCACTGTGTAGAAAATTGACCCTACCCCAGCTGAAACCAGTACAAGAGACAGCCTAACCTAATTTTTAAGAGGAATAATTGCACTTGTTCTACAGAAACTTGCAGAGATGATAGCATGCACGGCTACATTAACATCACTGAGACTCTGATACACTGATCTAAAGATCTGTTGACGTAAACTGCTTACAACTGATCCCATAGAATTAGAGCTCAGAAGCTTGCAAGGTCAGTAACCTGATTTATTTGGCAGTTGTGCTGACTCTTACATCTCTACTACCACCATATAATGTCCCCTTCCACAAAGGGCCAGAGATATGACGATGAAAAAATTGCCACAAGAACCATAGAATCATTAAGATTGGAAAAGAGTTCCAAAATCATCAAGTCCAACCTTCGACCGAATACCACCATGCCCACTAAACCGTATCATAAAGGGCCATGTCTATTCACCAGGGATAGTGACTCTCCCTGGGGACCCTGTTTCAATGCTGACCTTTCTGTGTAGAAATTTTTCCTGATATCCAACCTCAACCTCTTGCAACTTGTCCTATCACCTGTTGCCTAGGAAAAGAGATTGAACCCCACTTTGCCACAACCTCCTTTGAGGTAGTTGTAGAGAGCAATAAGGTCTCCTCTGAGCCTTCTTTTCTCGAGGTTAAAAAACCCTGTCTGCAAGGACAGGAGAAACAATACCTCTCAGCCACCTAACCCCTGCATATCTTTCTGACTTGGAAAAAGTAGTTGAAGTTCACAACCACTGAGCTGGGTGTTCTTATCACAGCAACCAGAAAGGGTCTGCTCCTCTCATGCTAGGATGAGTCTCTCCATCCGTTTCTAAATAAAACCTGCTTTCTCTCTTGCTATCAGTTATGAGAACTCTTGAAAGTCATGTACTGCGTGGCATCTTGGTCAAATAACCTAATAAACACAGGAATTACTGTGTCTAAGAAAACATATACCTCCCCTGGGCCTGTCTGTGCTGGGCTGTAATGACAAAATACCTGCTGCAGGGGCACATACCCCAATTGTGAGCATTTTGGGATATACTGAATATGGATAGGGACCACTAAGCAAGTGTGCAATCCAACTGCTCCACTCTGCTCTTCTCAAGATGCTCTTTGCTCACACAAGCTCTTGTTGTGTTTTCCACTTAGCAGCCCAATGACTGTCTACAAAAACTTGTAGTTATAAATGAGCACACCAACTGGTTCTCAACACAGAACAGAACAATCCAGTGGTGGGAGGCACTGGGAAATTCCCTGTTCTGCACCTTTTGTTCCAAGGCTGCTAATGTATTTTCCATGAGAATTTCTTCTGCAATGGAAAAAAAATACTTTAGACAAACAACTTACTTATTATTAGAATGAAAGGCAGAAAGGGGAGCTTAACAGAGCTTTAAACAGAGGCTTATTCTGTAGGAAATATATTTTTTAAATGCAGAAATATGTTTCAACAGTAGTCATATTTGATAAGAACTGACACCCCCAGGCCTCACAGTCAAAATCTTCTGAACTGCTATTCAGATTAGCTGAACAACAGTCTGCAGCACTGTTATGTGCCTGTACAAAGTTGTAGAATCAAGTCTCTATTACTGGCTGTGGGACTAAAACATCTGAAGGATTTGTCTCACAATCAAACCCACTGTCCTTATGAGAAAGGAGCCATAGACCTAGGTGGAGCCAAAATTAAAATGGACACTGCACCTCCTAACATGCTAGGCTACATTTAGTGTGCAATCTGCCATGAGTTTGTTGATGTTGCCCCTCTGAAGTAATCTAGCGGGTGGATGGACACAAAGATGAGCTACCTACCCCTGTAGCAAAGTCCTGAAGCAGACCTCCAAGAATTGTCTAACTGTTGTCCAGCACCCTACCTCTGAAAATGAAGCACAGGATGCAAGCAGGAAAAAAAAAAGAAAAGGAGAGTTGATGAAATAAAAGGAGTAATTATGCAGCTGAAATGAAACAGAGGAGGAGGGGATGAAATGGAGAGGAACACATGCACAGAAGGAGAAGGGCTCAGAACTAATTCTGCAGTTAAAACACTACCATTCCATGTGTTTTTCAAAACAGCTCTCTTGTAACAGATAATCCATGACATTTGTCTCTTGATCCTCCCAGCATGCCTAAGCAGCACCACAGTCTATTGACTGAATTGCTGCAGCATTGACCATAATTACAATATCAACACCCTGCTCCCAACAGCAGCCATAACCTCTGTAAAATTAAGTCCACAAATATAATAACATGCACAGGAGAATTACATTTTAAACAGCAATAGCTCTGTAAACATGCTATGTGTTTACGCATAGCTTTTAAACACATAGCTTGTCTTCAAGGAGTGCATAACTGAGGGCTACAAAACATCTTTTAGCCTTTTCTCAGTATTTGTGATGTAGTTTTTCCTCTGGCTATTTTCCTAAGGCACAATCTGTTTTTAGGCTATGCAAACAACAACAGTTTTAGCCTTTTCGTTCAAGGGAAGCAAGGCTTATCATGGCTGGAAAGGCACCTGAAGTGACCATCATTGGGTCCATCCCTTCTCCAGTGGCATTGTGGTTTTGCTACAGGGCCAGCCAAATGAAATAATTGTGTTAATAAATACAGTCCTATGTAATGCTCATTCTGAAAATGCAACTTAGGAGTGAAAATAAAAAGAGTGTACACTGCCCATAATTGATATTCTTGTGCTCACTCTGCTGTACCCCAACCACATAGCCTTCTGCAACAATCTTGTGTCTTGTAGCTGTTTATCATGCAGTTTCAGCAAACATATACATCACCAAAGTCTTGTGCAAAATTTGATTTATGGTCACCAAATTAGGTTTTAATGAAAACTTTCCCAAAATATCTAGTGTGTTTTGATTTTCCAAGAGAAGTTTCCAAGAGAAAAAAAAAAAAAAAAAGCCCCTTACTCCTTTGGAATGTCACAAATACTATGCATTCCTCCAAACTTGGACATTACAGCTTACAGCATCAGCTTACACTAGTGTATGAAAAAGGTTACCTGTATCTTTAGCACAGCTACAGCCTCAGAAAAATCTCTCCATCTTTCCAGCTGCAGGTCAGCCAGGCAGGTTTTAAGGGTGAAAGGATAAGAGAGGTAAAATTAAAGAGTCAATGGCTAATAGCTCAAACTGCTGTCTTGCAGGGTGAGTAACCTGCTAAGGACTGGAGAAGCTAGTTACTTGCCATTGCCTAAGGTCAAAAAAAAAAAAAATCATACAGCATTCAAAATTTTGATTAAATAATGTAGCAAATGCTGAACAGCAGCTCTTTTCTGCTGTGTTGCAATGCTCGTGGTCACAACGGCCATGGATAGTGCACTGAGGTCCAGTCAGGATCTTGCTTTCTTGATATTATGTGGGTTTCTCCCCAAGGAGTCAAAATATAGATGAAGACTAAAATTAATGAGATTTTTTTCTCTATCAAAGATATCTTATCCATAGCAAAAATACCATCTTTTCCTTCTGATTATGTTTCTTATGTAGAAGAGTATCACTGTTTTTTGGGGGGGTAGGTGGGAGGAAGGAAGGGTACAGAAAAAAACCACAAACAGTAATTCCACAGGTTCCAAAAAATTCAGGTTGGTTATACCATCTTCCAGGCAGCACAGCTATCTGTTCTGAAAAGGAAGAATCTTCTCTCTCCCTCTCTGCTCTGTCCTATTATCACTGCCCCGCCCCTCTTTTTTCTGACCTGAGCCTTTATCTGAGCAAATTCAGCTCACAAAAGTTGCAGAAAGTAATTATTCTGCGTTTTTCCAGCCTGATGAATCTAGCAGGTCCCCAGAATGAGATGACTCTGGGGAGGGTGGTAACACAAAGCTCCAGAATAGGAGACTTGGGGATTTCTTTCAACAGTATTCAAACTGAGTACCATTTCCCATGGTCACATCCCCATCCATCCCCAAAAAAAGAATTTTGAGATTTTATTTTTTGGTCAGTAATATTTGCTCAGAAGGACAATCTCTTTAGAGAAGCTATCAAGAGGACTGTGTCCTCACCCACAAAATGGCTCCATTGAAGAAAGGGAGGGAACTGAACCTATCCAAGCTACCAGGCCCTTTCACTAACAACTTTTGTTAAAATTTGGAGCACCTTGGCTGACTTCTGAAGCCCCAGAAGTTCACTGGCTGTCAAAGACATTGTGCTGGGTAAGATCAGGGAGCAGCATGTATCCCTGGCTCTCACCACATAACCACTATGAGGGTGTCACGCAATACGCTGCAGACACCACCTTGGATCAGAAAACAAAATCCTCTTTAGCTGCTACGACAGACTTAAATGTCAGGCTAAGGAATTGCATGGTAAACTCATCTCATGGAAGAGGAAGTCTGGCTTCTCTTACAGCTTCCCTGCAACCATATGCAGGTTTGCCCATTGCCCTTCATTCAGCAAGGACTAAATTATTCCCTAATTAGAAAAATCTCTAGCCATTACATGTTTACCTTGAAACAGCAAGCAAAGAAAACAAACCCAGAAGTTAGAAAGGCGCCAGGAAGAGATCCTTCAGAACAATATGACTATTTTTCTCCTATCTATAGTAGAGTTATAGCTGCAACAGAGATACAAAACAGCAAAAGACTTAGCAATAATTATCACATGTCAGATGTGACTATGTTTCATTCAGGAAAAGTGCAACAACTTTGGTTTGCAAAGCACAGAAACAAGTTTGCACAGAATTAAAATTATCTCCAACATGAATTATAAAGGAGTTAAAGGGAGAAAAACCTAAACTTTCCAGCTGCATTTGAACCATAAATTAATGTTTTAAATATATATAAAAGAAAAATGAACTCAAATCTAGAAAATCTACAGAATTTTGAAACAGGTGTTTTAGCGGAGAATCAAACACCCAAGAATTGCAGACCATCACTGTACCAAAGGGGATTATCAAAGGATCCATTCCTTTGGAGAAGAGAATGCTTCTCATGCATGGGGAAAACAGCATGCCATCTTTTAGCATCCACTCTAAGGCATGACATGTAGTCATCTACAGCTTTTTCTTCAAAGGCAAGGATGAGACACAAAAAAGCAGAAAAGCACAGGAAAAAATTATCCCATTGGGATAGTTTTTTTCCAGAACTAGCAGGATGACCTTGCCTGAAAGAAACCAGGATTAAAGACAGGAGCAACATACAGCTTCCTTCTATGTCAGTCCCTGTATTTTTTTTTTTTCATGTTTCTTCATACCTGTTGACTTGAATTTCTCATATTTTTCTTTTTTTCCTCTAATTTTTTTACTTGCTTGCTCTGTTAGATGCCTAACAACCTGTGCGCTGATATTATGGCATTTAAAATAGACACTTCAGTATTTTTTGAATACCTAGTCTCTTTTCTGATGCACAGAAGTTTTGCATTTGTTTGATGTATTGGCACTTAGATTGTTTGTTTTAAAACAAATCACAAATGTTTAATAAATAATACAATTCAAAATAATTTAGCACAGAAACATATTTGTAAATAAATTTTATTAATATTAGCTTAGATGGATTTGGGGGTGGATTTCTTCATTGTGTAATGCCAATTTTGTAATTGCAGATGGGTTTTGCCATTGATGTCCTCTCCCCTTCTGCTGTATAGAACACAAAAGCAATATTTAATTTTCTTAGACCTGGTGATCTAGGCAATACAGTAAAGATTTGTGACAGCCTGTCAGGGATTAAAGCACTTCATCCTTTTCTTTGCAATCCCTTAACAAATGTTTGTATATACCACTAGCAAGCTAGGACATACCAGGTTTGTTCTGAATCATTGCCTGAAGCAGTTACCCAGGTTTCTTGACCCATCAAGTTACTTCTGCCTTCAAGTCCATTAGTTCAGCAAATTTTGAGGATCCCCATTCAAGCCCTACTCACTCAAGATGAAACAAAGGTCCAAGCCTACCTTTGTCTAATCAGCTGTTGTTTCATTCTCCAACTAAACTGTTAAACTGGAATTAACTCAAATGGTGGTCGTCAACAGGCTGTGAATGAGACAAAGAAACAAACCCCAAAATCCACAAAAACTCAAGCAAGCAAGCAAGCAAGCAAACACAAAACCCACCAAAACTCATCAAAACAACAACATAACCCCCCAAAACACTGAAACCCTTTTGGAAAGCATTACCATCTGGACCCAGTTTAAATATTTCAGCTTCTTGACCAAATACTAAAACAGGTGTGAAAAAAAAAGTGTTTCTGAAAGACAGATACCCTACTTTTCACCAGCACCATGAAGAATAAAACAGAAAAATTTTACTCAGTTTGTCTCAGTTTAATTTAAGGTATTTTTTTTCTTTTAAAGTAATTCCAAACCAGGACTCCACCTAGTCTTTTATCCAGTCTATTGTCTCTATGGGTAAGGATTAATTATAGCATTCAGATTAAACTTCAGAGGTAGCATGAAATGTCTTTCTTCGCAGAAGCCTTCATTAAAACAAGGAAGTTACACCAGCAGTTAAATTGCATCTTCAGTGCTTTTGAGTCAGCTCTTTTGCTGAAGGCCCTATTCTATTTTCATTCAGGAAAGCCAGAAAGTTACATGTAAAATGAGAAGTGATTGCAACACCCAGAAACCCACGTGCTGTTTACTTTCAAATAAACTCTCAAATGCACCATGCCTGGACTACCTTTGAAAATGAAAGCAGGTCATTCAGATCCTGACTCTCAGACGTATTTAAGAAAATATACATGTTTAAATATTTTGGCTGTCAGTGCCTCTGAGCCTCTCCCCACTGCTACAATGTACATCCAGCTCACGATGCTGAAACTGCAGTAGTATTACAGAGCCGGGAAAATCACGTGTGGGGCTGAGATCTCAACCTTCTCCTGTGATTTACCTCAGTTTTATACAGGGAAGCATGTGTTGCTCTGGACATGGTTTCTGTATTTTTGCTATACAAAAGCAGAAAACTATTCCACATTAAGAGGAGAAAATTAAACAAAAAAACCCTGACACATTTGAATTGCAGACACAGTGAGATCAAAATATCTTTCTGGTGCTAGTGATTACCAGCTTTGTCCTTCATACAATCCTCCTCTCCTCTTTTGTCTTTTTTTTTATTATGAAATAGTAATAATAGCAGTCCATCACCTGTACTGACAAGACTGAGATGGTTTACTCTCCTTCCCCTAGGAAGCTACTTTCCCACGGGCCATCCTTCTGCTGGGGTGACAGCAAAAATGAAGCACCCAAAGGGTTTATCTCTCTGTCCCAGTTAGACCCATGCAGCTCCCTAGGACAGCGTAATTAACTCTGTCCCATTAAAGCATTGCAGCAGCCCGTCAGCCCTGGTACTTGATAGATCTGTCCTAGTTACTCGCAGCACTGCCCATTCTGTTTTGGGGCACAATTACAGTAAAGCCTGTAAATAATATCATTGAAATCAATGACTACTGAAGAGTAAACTGTACATCTTAAATTTAAAATCAAAATGCCAATGATACTCATCACTTAAAGGGAGAAGTTGCAACTTTCCAGCAAGATGGTATTTGTATGTCTCCAAGTTTCTATCTGCAATGTCATGCAGCAGATAAGGGACAGGGGGAATACTGTGGAAAAAGACTTCTCCTAAAAGTCATTTCACCAAAAAATCTCTGACTTATCTCAATATGTCATATAAAATACTAAAAGCCTGACTGTGCTGCAATATTTTCTAACTAGCAGGTAATGTTATACAAAACACAACATTGTGCTAAACCAATTTTAAGGTGAAAACTCCAACAATTATCCTCCTCCCTACACTTAATTTTACAAATTAACCTTTTAAAATTTTGTTATTTCTAGAGGACATAGAGCAAAACTAAAAACTTTGAAATGCATTTGGTTTTGAATATGAAATGTAACCTGTTTAACAACAGGCAATCTTTCATTTTTGGGAATCAAGATCTGCACAGATTGTAGTGTCACCTCCCAGCATTCCCCACTGTGAACCTCAAGTTCATGGGAATGACCAATACTAATGATCCCTGAACTGCTTCCCACAGCCAAATGACAGCTGCAATTCTTTAGCCTCAGCTCTCCTCCTTTGAGCTGATTCAGCAGCAAATTTATGGCACTTCCTCTGAAGTGTCCCATGCTGGTTTGGACATTTATCACCCAACCTTAGCATCAGAACATGCATTTTCCTCATAACGCCTAGTGATGTGCCTACTTCACAAGACCATGGGCAGTAGGAAAAGGCAGGTCTGGGTACATTCCGGGAGATGACCAAGGCATTTATCTTATTACCATCTTTCTTCAGTGGAAAAGGAATAATGGACCTTCATGCAAAACATGGAGGAACTGTGTCTAAAAAAATGGGTTCAAAGAAGCTTCGGGCCTTTCTGAGCAAAGATACTCTGCTAGTCTATTTCAGGTTTGAGATTTCTGCCCACCTTAGAACTCATAAGAAATATCTATATCAAAGAGTATCTGCGGCATGGAACAAGTAAAGTGCTGTACAAGCTAAACAGGAATTATTCAGGTGTCATTACTCAAATCTATGATAGTTAATGGACACATCTACAAGTAAATCCATGGTAGATTTAACATTTTCTATTATTTTCCTTTTTACTCTATTATAAAGCAAATAACACTAAGAACTTGGTCTTTCCACCTGTAAAAATGATCCTTAAAGGCAGGACATACTTCTGACTTTACTACTCAATTTATTACAGCCCGTGTGAAAAATAAGTCTACACCAGATTAGCAATAATCCCTCCAGAAACAAGACGTCAATACCCAGCAAGTGAAATGGAGCTCTCCTGTCTAGGCATAGCTGAAAGTAAAATAAGTGTGAAATTCTGACCAGAAAGGGACAACACAAAACCCTAATATTGTTCTTATTGTGCCTTGCTCTTGCACACTAGGGTGATGTTTGGCTACTGCAAGTTTTTTACTTAGGTAGAGACAAAGGCTCTGATAGGAGAAATGGATTCCAGATTAAGATGTGGATTTCAAACCTCTTCTTTTTCCTCCCCAATCTCAGCTTTTCCAAGCAGTATTTTATTTTTAAATGAGGGCAAAACCCAGTGTCTTTAACTTCATAACTTTTTGCTCAGAAACTCTAGCAGTGTGTGATAGTCTGGTTAAGAACTGTTTATCCTGCAGCCATGCCAGCAAAGCAGTGCACCCTTGATCTTTCCATATGAGCTGTTACACAGAGAGCAGGTTTCACAGCAGGTTCCATGGCACAAAAGACATCACGATGCAGAAATAATGCTCCAAACAGCCAGACACGTTCTCACTTCTACAAATGTCTGAGCAAACATCCGCATCTGGTATTCTAATTTTTTTGTTGTTGTTGTTTCAAATAATGTAAAATTATGAGTATTAGCTCTTGTACTTTGCCATTTAGAAGTGATGCCAGTGTCTCAAAGAAAGAGTTCTTGCTTTGGATCTGGCTGGAATTTGATCACTGTATCAGGAGCACATCTTCAGCATGTTCTGTGCAGAATACAGTTGAAATGCAAGGGCTATTTTTTCATCACAATAGAAACAGCTAAGAATAAGCTTTTCAAAGATGGCTATCAAAAAGCCAGCACGTTTTTCAAAGTTCTGTGTAGCTGCATATTCAAACACCATTTTAAATTACACCAAGAAAAATGATTTTCATCCATTTTGAAATATCACCAAAATTCCCTTCAAAGTGTTCCTATTCCATCTGGGTAGTCAAAATGAGACAAGTAAATCCTGAGCAAACAAATCAGACTTTTGCACCTCATTCTGTAAAGACAAATATTAAAATTGCAAACAGTAGATAAATAGAAACATTCTAAAATGCAAATTAATTGTTACCAGCAATGTAAGGCCAAGACAGTAAAGCGATCTCATTAAGAAGCTTTATGGAGGCCATAGATTTAATTATCAGGGGCAGTTGTACAGCTTGTTCTGACCTTCTAGCAGCATTTTTGGTTTGCACAGATGGGCCATAGTGCTGTCTCTTTCCTTCATCTATCTTTTCTGTTCCCCAGAACAGGCAAATTACTGAAATCTGTAAGTATTCTGCTCAGCAAAGCTCTCACCCTTGCTTGTCAGTCTTGAATGCAGCAAGCTTTCTGCTGGCAGTAGAGGTGGAGACAACTTTCAAGTCGTCGAAAATCTTGTAAGTTTCATTCCTTAATAATTATTATTCTGCAGCTGGCAAAGATTAAATGCAGCCTGTTCTCCCTGCTCATTTTCTGCGAGCAGCATTAAGCATCCAACATACTTAAACCATGTCTCATGGATGTACAGGGTGGAGGACAAAGACAAAGCTTACACAGTTGGCTTAATAAATAAGGTGTTTCTACTGTTTAACCAAGGGTCTGTAACTCTTTTCTCTCACCATGAAATAATGAAGTTTGGATGCTGGTAAAGGACATATACCCTACTTGGCCATGTCAGTTGCACAGAGAGGGGCAAGGACTTGTGAAAAATCGGACTTGTCTCCCTGAGAGGAAAAATGAAACTGTCCACAGAACACACACACAAAACAAAAACAAAACTAAACAAAAGACAACCAAAAAAAACCACCCCAAACAAGCAAACAAAAACTAAACATATCCAGAACAAAACCAAAACCAAAACCAACAAAAAACCCACCACAAACTGAAAAACAAACTAACTAACAAAACCAAAACCAACAAAAAACCCACCACAAACTGAAAAACAAACTAACTAACAAAAACAAAAACAAAAACAAAAACAAACCAAACCAAACTAAATCAACAAACTCCCCATAACAGAGTGTTGCAAATTCCACAAAAAAAGGCCCTAGAAATTTTTTCTATATAATTGTTTCTTGACAGAAATAAATTAACCCTGTTTGCTGGAAGAATGTAATCTGTGCTCCGACCCAGGAGTCCCTGCTCCTATCAGTCTTTTAGTAATCAGTTTTCTGTAACCCGTATTTCTGTTCTCTTACCGAGTAAATACATTTAAAGTATTGGAGTTCAATCCTTGTAATGCCTGCCTTTCAAATTTTGGGCATGTCAGCACTGTCAGAAAATATTTTCCATTCTACACCTCTGCCAAAAAAAAAAAACAACTCAGAAAATATCCTAGGTGTTGTGCCATCTTCAGAACTTTATTCTTGGAGAAAAAAATCTTGGATCACCAGCACATATCTGAAGAATGAAAACTTCTGGATAGAGCTCCTTATTAGTCATAAAGAGCAAGGACAGCACAACTTTCCTCTGCAACACTATGTAAGTGGATAAACTAATATCTGACCTGACCATTTCTGATGTATTAAAAAATTTTCTGAGTGCCTGCAAATATACTGCCAGATAATGAATATATAGGATTCCTCAGATCTTGATTTTATATTTTATACGTTGTTTAAGAAGACCTGTCTCACATTTGCCTCGACACCTTCCTTCATCTTTTCTGATCCATTTCTCAGCAAAGGTTAAAAGAAAGAGCTTCTGCCTTGGGTTCATGGCTTCTGACCTGCAACACTCAGAAAGTTAGGGTGTCATTTATGGTAATAATTTTCCCATAGAACCCAGTTGTGAACACTAGATTTGCTTTTAACAAATTTAACTTTTAAAAACAATTTTCTTGACATTGATATATCCATGTACTTAAGCTACAGTGAAAATATTTCCTTATTTCCCAGCACTGATGTGTAATTTCTCTTTGAGACATCCTAGCTGCATTTTAGTTTTCATAATGCTGGGTGCCAGCCCTAGATTGCCTAAGTTTCACACAGTGTGGTTGCATTCACTGGGCTAATCTTAAGTTACATACATTTTTTGTCACTCCATGTGTTTCTAATTGGTTTCCCAAGCACCCGCAGTAATACAGCTGCTCTATTTGGCAGCTGCCAGTGCCCACAGACCCCTGTGTCTTCCTCTTTGACACTGTTTTAGGTATTGTCTTTTGGCACTAAAGTGAAAACAGTTACAATCAGAAGTAAAATAAAAAAAAAAAAAAGGCAACACAAAGCATATAGAACTCTTGTGGCTTTGACGCTGCAAGAGGAAAGAAGCCTCCTTCTGTGTTATGCCTGTTACCCCAGTCTTGATGAAGGAAACCGGCATTTTTCTGTCATCTGGGTGCTATCTTCACATAAGAAATTACAAGCCAAATAGCCACAACCAGAAGATAAATGACCAAGACACAATTGGTGGTGGAGCAGACAGTTGCAAAGGCAGGGCTGACCACCACACCCCTGGTTGAAAGCTCATCACATCTCCATCCAGGGCTGCCTGGCTTGACCTAGGAGGTTGAGCTCTCTTCCTCCTGTGCATCTTCTGCTTGGATAATGGCCCGCTGGAGGTTGTTGTATTTTTGTGGTGGAAAATGTAAATATTCTAAATTACTCAGGTTCTTGCATAAAAAGCCAAAGAGTATGCTTTTAAAGCACAATCTTTTATGACTAGCAAGGGGATGAGTCCAGCAAGCTGCTTCATAAGCTGCCTACAAATGAGGACCAGTGAAATGCAATGTCGGAAACAATTAGGGAAAGGGCTGTGTTATTTTTACTGCACATGCGGAGCAGATGGGTCTTCACTTTGGTGTCTGTGATCCCACCTTCAGAAGACAGGAAAGTGAAAAGGACAGTGCTCATTTTATCTGTCATACAAGAATGAAGAGTGCAGCCAAACCCAGCACTACCTGAACCCCTGGTTTGAGGATGTCTAGCTGTTTTAAGACAAGTACCCAAACACCTGAGATATCCTGAGTGTAGAAGTCCTGAGGTCACAGGTGGACTGAGTTGTGAGCACCAGTCTAGATCCAGGCTGGAAATCAAACTTCACCAAACAGGGCAGTGAAGCAGTGCTGTTCCTGTGTCTATCACCACAGTCTTGATTCACCCAGCTAAATATTCTAGTACGTCTGTAACGTAAGTTTCTGGTAGAAAGTGAATAACTATTTGCATGTAGGAAAGGACAGAAAAAAGTAATGAGTGAGTTCAATCTCATGTTCAATTTTCATAGAAAATCCTGCAGAACAGGTTAAAAACAAGCATGCAGGACAGCAAAATCTTCGCTTAATAAGACAACAGTGCACAATACATGCATGCAATCCTTGTGATGTTTCTACTAATTCAAGCTTTATATGAGGGTAGAAAAGAACTTCTAAAAAATATGCTGTTGCAATAATCATAAGTTTTCTATCTGACAACTTAATTAAGAGAAGAGTTAGTGTAGGGCATGCAGAATTCATGATGAATCACACATATTCATACAGACTTCATTTTAGTGTTTCAATTATACACATTCCTAACTGATGTACAGCAACATAACATTTTCTGGTAATAAATGTGATATCTGTTGGAATTGATAACATTAATTGAGTATTTACTGAGCCGTTATTGTCAGGCATCAGGGAAAAAAAGAAGTGGAAGGACGCTCTAGTTATTAAAGTTTAGTATCATTACTGAAGAAAAAAGTATGAGGGGTTTTTACCTACAGGCGTAAAACTTAGCAGAAGTCAACGAAAGGTGCATATGGATCCAATTAGGAGACAAAGGAGAGAGGAACAACAGCTGAATGACTGAAGAACCAAACTGAGGTTTTGGAGATCTGTGTTTGATTCTCATGTCTATCACAGATTTCCTGTGTGGTTTGAGTCAAGTTATTTCATCTCTTTATGCCTCAACTCCTTATCTGAAATAACAATAACGTAAAATGCAATAATGCAATACACCCCTCACCCACACTTTTGTCTATCCTTTTCAATTGCAGCAGCTGAACTGGTGGGATTACCTCCTTGTCTCATAAAAGTGTCTTCCAATACTGTGGGGAAGTATCAAATATGCTACCATAATATGAATAATTGCAAATCTGATTGTCTTTTAAGCCATGGTGGGGGGAAAAAGGGAAATCCTTTCTATGTAGACACTTAGAATTTGACTTTGAAACCTTGAGAGAAAAGGAAGCAAATTTCAGGTCAAGAATAATTTCTAAACCAGTGTTCCTTATACACCATTTTGCATCCAGACTTTCCAAGGAAAATTTCCTTTTTCTTTCTCCCAAATATGTTAACGAAGGGAATATCGTCCCTTGACAGCAGAGAGTGATGCATGAGTTTAGATGCAAATTCAGCCAAATCCTTTGGTTTTGTTCCCAAAGAAGGGCTACTTTATCAGCTACAGAAAATAAAAACTTGCAAGAGATGAGAACACCTGGAGATCCCAGGGGTCTCTATATTATGGCAGGTTTTTTCCCCTTTTGCAGTAATAGCAGCTTGAAATCAAGTTTAGATGTTTATTTCTCTGGTAACCTATCCAAAGTTACTTATACTGTCATAAATACATACACATAAAATAGGTCTCTGCTATAACTGCCCTTGAATGTATTCATAATTACCTCTACCAGGATTACTGATCAAGAGCCTCACCTGAGAGAACAGCTGGAAATGGCTTCTTGTTCAACTTTCTAAGGAACAATATCTACTTTACCTCCTCTATGTCAGAGACCAATAATGCACAGAATATCTGACTCCTATTTCCCAAAAAATATCTTTTAGAAATTCATGTTGCCTTGATGAGGGGTTCTGTTTTCATCAAGTAAAGCACTAGGACACTAAGTGTATGGAGCAACTCTAGTTAGGCATTTGGACATTACAACAAGAACAACAAAAAATACATGGCTTGGCACTCCAGTGCGCAAAACAGTACTAAGAAAGGGATGAAGAGGAAGATGAAGAAGCCTTTCCCCTTAACCTACAAGTTTACATCATTTTTTTAAATCTACATAGAAGACATGGAAACAAAGGCAATTAAGAAGCAAAAGATTATTTCCTTACCATTTCCTGAAAGGGTTTAGGCAGAGAAAACAGATAAGCATCAATGCAAGAGTTGAGCAAACTCCACCAAATGTGGTAGACCATTGTGCTCAGCCTAGTGCTATGACAGATATCCACTGCTAAGCTTCTCTCCAGTTTATCATCCCATGTTTGTTACTAGAAATTACTCCAACTGTTCCAACTGAATATCTTTTTCCCTCTGGAAAATGTTGACATGTCAAAATGTAGCTGATCCATGGGAACAGTTGATTTTAATGAAGTTCTTGTTGAAGCCAAGAAAACTGGAGCTGTGCCATTTTTTAAAATGTCTTACTCAGCAAGGCTTTTAAAATTATCCCATGTGATTTTCTGCCTGTTCACCTGATATACTGCTAAAGAGACCAAGCTCCCTCAAATCCCAGACCATGGACTGGCCAGACCTAGAAACACAGATACTCAAGGTATTACCTCTGGAGTTTGCCAAGACTTGGGAAAGTTCAGGAAAAAATATTTTGAAATTATTGGCAAAAAATATTATTTTTATTTTTTTTAAGCAGAACTGTGGACATATTTAGGAAGACATTTTGAAAGTTTGTTTTTCACTTGATTTTTTCTATTCCATTTTTAATTTTTCCACGGAGTGCCTGACAGCAGAGTATATTTCTTTGGCTTAGTTACCACTGCAAAACCATTTCAACTGATCAAAAAAGAGTACAGCAGCCCTGGTGGCTTTCTCCTCAGACAAGATGGGTCTGGGAAAGAAGTGACCTGTGGAGATGCCTTTGTCATTTCCTGTCTGTGGAAAGACCTGCATGGCTACCTGAAACTAGACACATATAGAACTTCAAGACAGGTAGAATTCAGAAAGATAAAACCTATTCAAAAACATTAAAAATCCTCTGAATTTAGAAGAGATTAGGCATGCTACCTACTCTAACTGGAAGACATAATCTATTGCTTATCTCTCTTCAGTTGCTTAGTTTGATGCTTTGTACTCAGAATATTACAAAGCAGATTTGGTAACCATGAAAGTTTGTGTCCTGAATTTAGTTTTTTCCTAGTATCTGAAGCTATTTCTCCATTTTCTTGGCTATTTAGTGTACCAAAATGGCAGCTATTTTCAAGTTCATCTAGGTATGTGTGCAGTCACCCCAAGACAGTATGGCTGCCACCTCTGTCAAATGTCTATTTAGTATTTCTTGCTACCTTCCCCTTGTGTTTATTGTCTCACCCTTGTCCTGAAGCTCTTTATGACTTTTCCCCCCATTCCTATTGTACCCAGTTACCCTGAGGTTTTCCCTTATATGTCTCCACCTTGAAGAAGGTATGTAACTGGGACAAATCTAGGGTTTACAAGTTTTCACTTTGAGCTCTTCCGGTTTTACTCACTATTTCCTAGTGAATTACTACTCAAGGCGGCAAAACCCATTTCTTGTGGGTTACTTCACCTCTTCCAAGCTTAGATCTTCCCAGTTTTGGTTATTGCAACACCAGCTTTGTGTCAGCAGCTGCTCATTTTGGTGCTGGATAGTGACTGTAAGAGGTTTAAAATTCTTCATTGTTTTCACATCCCCCTTCTATGACGTCCATTGCACACAACCTCTTAAGTGTGTGGTCTCTCTCCCCTCCTCCAAATGATTTGTAGGGTGCTGTAATCTACGGCAGACAAAAATCGGCTTCCTGCTTTCATTCTGCCACTTCTGTTTTTCAAGAAATATTTGTAATAAGATAATTTGTTTCCAGACTTAGGGGGTGTGCAGGCCTTTAGATGTCTGAAAGGATTGCATACTCAATCTACTCAATCTACTCAATTTCTATTTTAGATACTTCATGTTCCAGCTTCCTTAGCCTCACTGGACAGATCTGTTTCTTTGGGCACAGGAAAAGTTCTCCTTAGCTGTTCCTTAAAATGTGATACAAGGTGTTGCTGTTAAGACAATAAACACTGCATTAATCAGTTTACAGAGGTGTAAATTGTTAGAACACAATGCCAGCAAGACAATTTTGTTTAACAACAATCTTAATAGCAAGGGTCCCTGGGATGGAAATAGGTAATCAAACAAAAACAGGACTGAAACTTTGAGAAAGCAAGGAGCCACCTCTTTCCTGTGCATCTGTAGTGCAATGAGACCTTGCACAAAGCACTGGTGAAGGAAACTGGCTTCTCTTTATGTGATGCTGAAACCAGCATTTATGCCACAAAGGTAGACTCATTCTTTAACATAAGAAATGAAGGACAGGAAGACCAAGTCTTTGCCTAAATATGCCCACCTCTAACCTGGTCATCCCCAAATTCTACAGTTTTATTGGCAATAACAATGAGATTAAAAGAAAGCAATCAGAATAAAAACCAAATAATTTTTGGAAATCACATCCTCAGAGTACAAAATTTATGCAGCATGCATTTTAGATATAGCAGAATCAAATCATTCTAGTTTTAATGCCTTGGTATGGAAAGTAATCTCATGCCTATGCCCATAGAGGAGCATTTCCATAAATCCAAAGCATGAGGTAAGCTGAGAGCATCTCATTTTCCCTCACCAGCTACTACATGGATGAGACAAAATTTATTGAATAAAAGCTGCTCTTTTTTCCTACTAATTTGCCTTGCTTCTGCCCTCAGATCATCACTGATCCCATTGCATTATCACGATCAAGCAGCACACCAAAATGAAATGATTGAAAGGCAACTTTCAGCAGAACTGCAACAACCCCTTCATTTTTTATTTTTTACTTTCATGTGTGTGAGACAGGGATAGAGAGCAAGAAAGGGCTATTGAACTTTAAACTTCCCGATAAACTGTATTGTGGGAAAGTGCCATTTTTAGGTTTACATGAAGGACCTACCTCTGAGAATGGCCTTTTAGCCTGTGAAAAAACTAGAAACATCCTAGGAAGTCTCCAAAACATTGCAGCACTGTGAGAATTTGTATAAAAATAAACACTGGATTATTTCAGTACTACTCCCTTGAGAAAATAAGACCAAATTACTCAGAGCTACTAGTATAAACTTGACAGAGGAAGGGAAATTAGCCACTGATGCCAGGGCTTTTTTGTTTTGTTTGGGGTATTTTTCCTGTCTTTTTAATGTAACGTAATACTTGGAAGAGGCAGCAAAGGCAGGTTAAGCCTGTGATTTGAAACAGGCTCCAAGCTGAGACCAAGCCCTGAAGGATAGCAAACCAAGCCAGAAGGAGCGCTTTTAGAAGGTGTAAACTGGAATTCACAGCAACATGAGAGCTTGGAAATCACCCACTGACAGACAAAATCCAAAAGCAGAAAAAATCTGGTCTCTAGAGTTCAAGGGATTCTTTAATGCTTTTTGTCAAACATTTTTCTCAGGAGAAATTAAGATGTTGAAGACACAAGGAGCGATACAGGGTCCCATGCCACTGCAAAAGCTCTTTGTAAGCCTGGTCAGAAAAGTCCTTCATTTCATGGATAAGTTATTATTCTGTCTTTTCATCAGGAAGGGCTTAGAATCCCACATTGTAATAAAACCACATTTTATTTAACGTTTGTCCTAGAACTGGTAAAATACGGTAAGAAAACACATGAGATGTGATTTCAGTTAGCTGCTGGTGATCGCTAAAGATCAAGAGAAAGCTGTGTAAAATATGGAGCAGGAAGTCTGAAGCAGGATTAACTGAAGCCATAAGGCTAAAAATGTATGTATGAGAAAGGAAGTAGAATGAAGGCATCTTCTCTGCAGTTATGAACTGTTTCACGCTACTGAGCAAAGTTGAGCAACTCTTTGATGGAAAATGTGTATCAAAACTCTCCAGAGAGGGTTTTTACTGACTCAGAGGAGAGAAAAAACTGGCATTGTCCCCAGTTGAGAGCAATGCTCCAAAGCAGAGACTTCATTAATGGTCTGGCACATGAGATATGAGCTTCTGACTTTAACTTACTGTCCCTCTCCATACCTTGCATGGCACTGAGCAGATAAGGAAGAGAATATAAGGCAATAGGAAAAAAAGACAAACAAACAGAAAGAAGGTATTGTGTCTGGTGTCTTGGCTGACTCTGCATTCAAGAGTCAAAAAGAGTTTCTTTAATCTGAGCTGGAAAGCCAGGAATTTTAGCTGGACATGGAGCAATGTCAAATTTCCCTGGGATGAAACACAGACAGGAGCCCTCAGGAAGCATTGAAAAAGGATTGCAGAAGTAGTCACTGCCACATCCCTTTGGCAAAACTCCTGCCAGGCAATCCAAGAGTGAAAGTAAACAGAATTTGGTCCTTTTGCTGTCCTACTGGCCAACAAAGGAAGATGAAGGCAAGAATATGAACTAAAAGAAAGCACAGAAATTGCTTCACAACAGGGAGAAAATCAACACCTTCAGAAGCAGCAGGAAAAAAATATATGTTTTTAGCTTCACTGCCCAATCAAGTTAATAAAACCCTTCAAAAATCACTATACAGCTCTATATCTACGGTGAAAATTCAATATCTGCTGCCATTAACAACATCATTAATAACAAATGTCTGTTTAATTACTGTTGCTAAGATTAAAAAGGTTATTATTCTTGTAACACAAGAAATTTATTAGCTGAAAAGTCTGTTTAATGCCAAATGAACCACCCTTAAAGGCACAGGGTTTATTACTTGATGGTACTTCTGATATTCAGGCATTTGTGTTGCTTGAAGGAGTACTACCCAGCTGGGCTGAAGTTCGTGCTGTGACATTGAGAAAGTGCTGTTACATTTGAGATCAGATGAAGCTACAGGACATTTGATAACAGTGACTTTCATTTAGAACTGTTTAAAGTGCACAAGGACAGAATACGGTTCTCAGAAGTAAGTAAATCACTTAGGATCCTTCATCTAAACGAAGAACAAAATAAATTCTTCTGAAAGATGGGTATATCCCCCAGCAAATTTTGGAACTGCTGCCTCATCATCCTCAGCTTTTTCTCATCATGTGCTGGAAGGGGCTTGCACCAACACTATAAACCCTAATGCTGTGGATTATGCAATGTGCATAATCTGTAACCAAATCTTCAGGACACCCAGCACTCCTGTTTGCTGTGTGATTCAAGAGAGGAAAATACAGATAATGCCATAGAGCCTGTATCTATGTATCAGTCTGTCTGATATCCATTTTTTAATGGTAGTAAACTTTTAATGTGTACTCCATCTTTAGAACCGAATGTGGTTGTGCGAACAGGTATAAACAATCCTGTCCTTCTGCAGTTTCAGAACCAATTACACCCTTCTAGAGCTTGAAACACTGTACCTCTCCTGGAATCCAGGGCAAGCAGAAGATCCGGTCTGTGGCACAGACTGACATGGAAAAGTAAATGCATTTCCCACCACTAAGCTCTATGGATGGTGCTGGAAGGTTATAGAGAAAAATTATTGCAGTTCACAGCAATAGGAAAGAGGGATGTGTTTAACAGGGTAATTTACTCTGAGATCAGGAGTAGCCCTCAGTTTACGTGACTAAACCACATAAACTCAGCCATCAGTTGGGCTACTGCAACTGGCTCACCTCCACTTCATGCATGCCCTGAAATCATAGCAACAGGGAGGGAGGCACACCAAGACAGCAATAAGAAGTGGAGTTGTCAAAAAAGATACCTGAGTGATCCATATCTCAAAAACAATGCTGAAGGAAGGCTCCCTGCTCAGCCTGTTTCACCAACGAGATGCTACACAAATGTCTGTTAAATATCTTTTGTATGTTAAAACAGTTGAATTAACTCTCCAGTGAAATACATTTTTAATGCTCTGTTGAGGGATGTTAGAAAATATAAAGTATTTTAAAAGTCAACATTTGTTGGATGCTGTATTTGTCTTTGAGGCAAGGGCAGTCAGTGACTTACCCTGTTTCCCTCACTTCCTTAGAAAATGCCTACAGTCATGGATGCAATTGTCACTGATGGGATGGTAACAGGAAACCATGAAGAGTTCTTCAGCTACTTGATGCAACACCAGGAAAACAAATTGAGAACGAGTGTCACATTGTTAAAATGTCCTGGGTATACTCGATCTTAAGAAGACCTCAGAGTCACCAGACCTACTTATTGGGCACATTTGCTCTGTTTTTCTGCTTCTGACAGAGACATCTACCAATACCAGAAATTCAGTCTCTATGGGGTTTTTTTATGTTTTTCTAAACTTTGAACCTTTGCCTTGTGTTTTATCACCCTCAATTGATGTCTACGTAGAGTTGGTTCCATTTTTCCTGTAATGCTGCCTAGGGACCTCTACTACAGTGAAATGTAGACAGTTCCCTCTAAAAAAAAGAATGCTTGTGATAATAACACATCACTGATTAACACTTACAGCTCAGGGACAGTCCTCCCACGTGACATGCTGGATGCTTTCACATAGTGAAAGCAGAGTAAGATGATGTTATGAGGAAGTAGATGTCAGGCAACATGAGTAGTAATTTGGAAAACCAGTAAGTCTGGATCCTAAATAGAAATCTATCTGCCTTGCCCTACATATAGACATTGAAAAGCCTTGTTTTACAGTCACTGTCCAGCAACATATAAAAGCATCACACTGGGCACCAATATATAAGTACCTACCACAAAGTCACAAACCTGAGCTAAAAGAGCATTTTATAAGCATTTCTGTCCCATTTCTAGGTCATGCAAGGAGGCACATTAATTCAGTGTCAAAAGTAGTAGTATTGTAGGCTAGTAATTATGTTAATACAGATAATGATATGTACTTGTATTAGAAAAGTTTTTCACTGTTAATTTTGCAGTCAAGCAACTGGTTTGCTCTGTTTACCTCTGCATATGGGTAGCAGATGGATTAAAACACAGCTGTAAGTTTGGCAAGAAAGGAGTGATGGGTTACAGAAGGAAGGGGCTGTATGCAAACAGAGGACTATTTTCTTTCTTTCTTAGGTTTTCAGTGCCTTGCTCCACTTTGTAAGCCTTTAATGGCTAGCTTTGAAATGCCATATTCATTCAGTTATACCTTGGTTATCTGAGAAATTTTACATCAGAAGTAAGAATTAGACTTGCCAAAGAACAGTGTGGCAAGCAAAATCACTACAGATTAACTGCTTTCTGAAATAGGTATGGAACTCACAATAAGCCTTGAGGAGTCTGTCACTGACCAGAGTTTAAGGAATGCTGTGTTTCTTAGTCCCAAGTGATGGGTAGGTTGTCTAGGCTTCCAGTTTAATTTTTAGAGCTTCAACCTGTATATGATTAGTAGACATCTAACCACATTCTTGTTAACATCATCAGTCAACTAGTAGCTTGATATATGTGCAAGCATAATATACAGAAGATAATGATAGAAATGAAAAAGAATTATATGTGTATATGATTGCCACATTCTTTTCCTTGAGAGTACTATAATTACCATACACATCCAGCTATCATACACTCTAGGTTAAATTAAGCCATGGTACAAACGCAACCAGTTCAAATTGTACCCAGGGGTTCTTTCGGCCCATCACAAGCCAATTACTTCCCCGAAAATTAATACTTTTCTTTTTAAGTGTAAATAGTCTTTTCTAAAATTAATTTTATGAAAAATGGGTTTTGTTTGTTTTTTAAAAAAAATAACATATTTGCAGAGTTCCTCAGTTTCTTATGCCATTACAAGTTACATCTAGTTTTCTCCACTGGCACTGTCCAAGCCAGCTTTAAAGGTAAAGCTAATCCAGAGCAAGCCAAGGATCTGACTAAATTCTATAAGCTAAGAAACAGCCAAGCCACAGAAAATATTTAGGCATGATGCTCCCACCCACAACCCAGCACAGCAATCCCCAGGAATGCACTGCAATTGCTCTACAACCTTGAAAAGCCTAGAGACAGCTGTTGGTTCCCGGCTGCAGCCTCCATGGCTGAAGCATGGGTTTCTTGCCATTCCTGTCCAGGCCAGCCCTAGGGCACAAGCCCTTATTAGGATTTTGGTGTCTCTCCCTTTCCCCTTCACCTCACAGTGGCTGTTTATCACCTCCCAGCAGACTTAGGAGGATGGACAAACTTCCTGGTGTTTGAGGATCTGCAAACACTCACTCTTCTTTGCAAAAATAACACAGGTCCACCAATGCCTCTCCTTGCAAAGTCAAACACCTGACCAAGCAGCATGATTTTGTCTGTTTGTTTGTTTGTTATTAAGTGAAAGAGTGAGGTGGGTATTTTCACTTTGTAAAAGCTGGGCTGGCAGAAGGGGGTTATCTGGACATGACGGGCCTCATCATACTTCTGGCTCTCTACTACATTTTTTCTCTCTCCTTGCTCTTTGTGATTTCACTGTCTGCAGGATAACTCAAATCCTAAAAGTGAATCTGAGGTTGCTAAGCAAAAAATCTGGCCCTAAAAGAGTTCTACAGCAGATTTCATGAACACAGAGTAAGTATAGGTATTTTATCCCTAGCAAAAAGACATAATATTAACTGTGTAAATCTTAATAAAACCACTGTGTTTATTTGCAAAGAAGGGGCATGAAAACCACCAGTATTGTCACAGCTGCAGGGCTGTATTCACAGTAAAATCTTACTTTACCCCATTATAAGAATCCCTGGCTAAGGGCAATTGAACATTCACCATGAAAAATGGCCATGTAATTGAAAGAAAGATTCTTACTTCTGTCTCTCCTTGCTACAGCTGTAGCATTTGAACATATATTCTTCTTACACCTTCTCTTCAAAAAGCAGATGACATGCAGGCAAAGCTGAGAAAAAAAATGAAATCTTTTACTAGGAAAAAGTCCACAGTGAAGTAGCAGGGTAGCAGGAACAACCAATTTATTAAATAATTGTGCTTGCGGTACCTGGTCTCAGCTACCCACTCAAGTGACTTGTGTATGTGTATGTATACAGACATGAGCATGTCTCTAGGCATATCCAGATAGAATGTGTGCTCTATTCTGCCTTCCTATGGAAGATTTAAACATCCCACTAAGATGCAATCTCTTTTAGTTTCCATCACCATTTTGTTCTCTAATACTTTCTCCAGTCCCCTGAAAACATAGCTTGCCTGTCTTTCTAGAGCTATTACAAAGGTGAAAGGCTCATACCAGCTCAGTCAGCCAGAAATGGTCATGGCTCATGGTGCCCTCACTCATTCAGACACCACACAGTGCTTAAGTGCTCTCGTGTCCTCCCTGTGTGTCTACTCTCATGTCACTCTTGTGGGGGCTATTCCCATTCTCGTCCCATTGCTTTCTCAGGGTTTCATCAACTGTTTCTGAGTCCCTCTGTCACTGTTTCCCAAAAGAAAAAAATTAGCATTCCTTACTGCAGTGGGCTTACTCAGATGGGTTCTGCTGGGACATACACCAGCAAGGAGAAACTTCTCTGCTCCACAAGACAGCTGAAATTAAAAGTGAGAAAGACTTAACCCTTTTGGAAATTTTATGTCTTGGAGAGCTGCAACTCCTAGAAAATTTCCCTAAAGTGACCACACACTTGATGTATCCTTAAGTTTGTTGAAGCTGTTCCCCTTTCCTGAGTACCTACGTCTTCCCTTCAGGAATCCTTTCCCTTCCTTTTCTTCTCACCTTCCCCAAATGTCTTAGCAGGGCTCTTGTGCCATAGCCTTCTTCCAAACATGAACTGTCAGAAACTGCAATCATTTGTATAAACATTTTAGCAGATTTTCTGTCTCTGAAATTTTCTACCTATCTAAAATGAAGATTACAGGGCTAGGACTAGTAATACTTTTTTACTTTTTTTATTTTTATAATAAATTGCGAATCAGGATTACAGAACAAAAATAACATTTGCAAAATCCTACCACTCACATACGTTTTTTATCTCATTTACACTCACTCACTCACTCACTCACCCGGTATATGCAGAGTTTTGCCTTGCACTAAGAGCCTTCTTGATGGTTATCAATTTCATTTAATTTCCAAAGGAAAATTATGTTCTTTGATTCTTCTTCATAATTTAAGCAAATTGCAAACTAGTTATTCATAAACAAGACCAACTTTTATTTGAGAAAGGAAGAATCAAAAGATTTTGCCTTAAAGTGTCAGCTCCATGCTTTGTTAAGACAGATGTGTCCTGTTCACTAGGAAAAAAACAATAGCAAATCTGAAGGCCATGCAGTCTAAACACAATTTTTCATGCCATTTGTGGAAATATCTGATGAAATAGAGATGAGGGAAAACAAATTCAAATTTTAGGTGCATTTTAAAAATGTGTCATATTCGTTTAACATATTCATTTTTCCATGTTCCAAATAGCTAGCTTATATTTCAATAATCTTCTTTAAACTAGTTGTTCTTAACCTTTTTAAAGATTAGTTATAATAGTGTCCACAGTTTAAATTTAAGCCTAAATTTATATGAAACACCTTCTGTACCCATTGCACTCCAGGCTGGTGTTTTGCTGGTTTTTTTGGGTTTTTTTTTTAATTAAGGAAATTCTAGCAGTAATTTTTGACTGCTGCGGCATCTCTCTGCAAATCCTTTCTTCAGCTCTGCTACACTGAGTTCATTTGTGTCATTCAAATCTTTGCTCTTTAAATATCCTCTTATAAATTTATTATGGCAATGCATTCATATCTTTAAGCTTAATATGAAACTTCAATAACAAGCAAGAGATGGAATAAATGAGTAAAAAGATAAAGATTAAAATACTGTTCTGTCATTGCCCACATAAACTATTACGGATACTGACAGGATAGTATTTTAACTTTGTCCTCCTTTGCCTCGCTTTTTCCCCCAGCTTCACTCTTCCATCTTCAGCTTGTTACCAAAGCTTAAACCAAAGATTAAGCACAGGAGCAGGGTACTGTACACATGGAGCGACACTAGTTAAGAATCACTGTGCCTCAACCCAGAAGAAAGGATGTTTTCTTTCATTAATTAGGTATCCAAGTGATCCCCACAGAAGAACACTCTTATTGTCTAAATAATGATAAAAACCACTGCCATTTAACCCTGCCTCTCCACCTGCCCACGATTTACACTTATATTGTGTGATCAGTTGCTTTTTCCACAATTCACATTACGATTCTCATGTGAAAACTATTTGCAGGCCTCTCACCAAAGCCTCCCTAAAGCAAACAGTTCAGAAGTATTTTCACCATGTAACCAAGAATCTGAATTTTGTTGGATTTTTTAGCATGTAGGTATGACTGTTTTCTCTTTCCCTCAGTTAAGGGAGAAGAAAACAAGTATTTTTTCAGATTTCTTATTTATTGAGTATCCAGGTAACAAACTACTTAAAATCAAGCAAACAAAACTTCATAATTGGCCCCCATCCTCATCTGAGCTGCAGAAGGATGTAACCATGGCAACGTGTAGTTTAAAACAGACCATTTCGTGTACCTCTCAGGATTTAAGCTTGTGAAAGTCTATCCATTCCTAAGTAGAATTATCAGTCCAGGAGCAGTTTGTTCTTTATTTTAAATGGTGGTTAAAGCTGGGGGCAGAAATAGTCCTGACAACAAGTTCTGGGGTGGAAGGAAGAAGAAAATGTTGAAGGTGATATGGATGCACACACAAAAAGTAAAACAAAACAAAAAAACCCCAAAGTTCCTCTCTGCCAAGGAACAAACAGGAATAGACACTGCAAAAGACAGTAATTAAGGGAGAGTTAAGCCCAGGAGGTTGTCAAAAAGCTCACCTGCAAATGCGTTGTCTTTTGACTTAACAAGCCTGGAACAAAGATAGTCATATCTCAGCCCTACAGTCCAGCATCATTTTCCTACTGTAAATTTATGCATATATATAATTAAAGAAATATGTCTCTAGAAAGAAATTTATGGCAAAAGACCCCAAAACAACAGACCCACATTTGTAACATGGTAACCCCTTTTTAATCACGGGGATTCAGAATCTAATGAAAGTAAGTCAATTTAATACTTTTTCCCATTACATAAGGTTTTCTAGGTTTCTTCTGTCTGCGTAATTCAACCATCCTTGCATATTTACTGCTGATACCTCTGTAATATTACTGTGTTCATAGAGTCCTGCAAATAATTTTGCTTTCTCCTTGCATTCCAGTAATTAAATTTTATTTTTTAATGTAATTAAGAGTTGGTCTTGAAAGCTATTCTGCTAATGTTGGTTTTTTGTTTTCCTTTTGAAACAGAAACTATAAACATAACAGATTGTAGTTGTTTCTTTACATGAGACAAGTTGCATTGTTTAACCAGAGCTTGATTAATCAAATTAACTGATATGAGAATGAGTGGTTGCTCTTAAGAGGTAATGTGCTGCGCTAGGCAATGCTCAGAAATATCTTGACATGTAAATCTAAGGGAGGGACATGTATTCAGATTTCAAAGGAATTAGATTTGAATCAGAATAAAAATATTCTGAGTGAGAATGAAATATATTCCTGCATTCTCACATATTATCCTACTAGCTGCTGCAGCACATGAACAGGAAAACATTAATGGAAACAGCTTTGTTATTGACTGGAGTATGTGACACGGAAAACTACTTTCCAGGCTGTGTAATGCCATAAAATGTAAAGTACACAGGAAAACTTTCTTCTAACTGTGCAGTAAACAGATCTAGTGCTGTTCATTGGTAGTACACACTGCTTCCCGTAGTTTGCAAATTCCATGTCTCCTTTTCTTTATATTTTTTCTTTTTTTTTCTCTTTGCAGTTGATGGTACTGTAAGTATCCTATGCACCTTTCTAAAAACCATCAGTTTAAAATCAAAAACAAATTGATAGAAAGACAATTACAATATTTAAAGGTGACCAATAATCAAGTCTGAGTTTTGCATGGCTAAGATCAGGTTTTAGACCTGCAGGAGTAAGTCCTCTTGATATCTGTTCTCTAACTTCTAGGTGCAACCTAAAATAAACCACCCAGTTAGATTATAATTACTGTGCTCCTACCAATCTCACTGTCATCACGATTGCTGCTACTGTTACTACTATTACTAATACTAATTTTTTTTCAATGAATAACTAGGATTTTATTAATCAGCAAATAAATATTTCTTGCTATTTAATTTTATCCTCAGAGAATTTTGCATCTTGCACACTTTGATAGAAATATAAGCTCATTAACAGAATATTTTTTAACCAGACCATTATGACTTCATTTTGAATCAAAGCTCATTAAAACAATTATAATCAAATGTTTCATTTTCTTTTTCCCTTGTGAGGAACAGCTGAAAAGGTTATGTTTGTTTTTCTTTATCTGAATCTCTAGGGCTATATAAACAGACTATACGGACTTGGTTTTGCTCCTTTTCCTTTCTGTTTAAGGGTTTGCTCAGCAGCGCATGGGTGCTGAAACTGGGATTCAAGAAGAGTTGCAGCATGAGTTGCAACCCAGGCCACACTCAGAGATAATTTTCAGCTTTGTGCCCAAGGATGCTGCTTCACTGCCAAAGGTCCAAACAAGGGCCATCTCTTGATGCTGCATCACTGACAACCATTTGAGAGTAGACACATTAGGGATGGATTTGCTTTTCCTTCCCTTGCTCCACTTGCAGGAACCTATGCACTGTGAGCAGGAGGAAAGAGTAAGATGGTGGAATGGGTGAGATGAAGAGCCTCACTCCTATCTTAGATTAGGCAGTTCATCATTCAAGACAAGTATGATCAATTAAGAGAAAATGTATGCCCAAAATCTATGTAACAATAAATTTAGAACTAATAAACCTTACTCTCACAGAGCATTACCTTCATATGGAAACTGGTGATTTTTTTTCTTTTGAAATAGCTGACAAGTATACATCATCTGCAAACCAGAAGATCAGCACTTAGCTGTAGTCCAGAACCACTTACTTTCCATTAAACATTAATTTTCTTTTAGCAATGAGATTAAAACCTGAAAGTTGAAGAGGGGCTACCAGCTGAAAGCTCAGAGTTTTTTCCGATTTCCCTGTTTCTGTTGAAAATATGAATTTTTAGTATCCTAATATAGCATAATTTCTGTACCAGCTCAGTGCAACTACAGTTTCCATGTAACAAAAAATAGGTAATACAAGGCAGATGATGTGCAAAGCTCTATAATGACAAGAAATCAGTAAGAAAAATATAAAATGAATTTTTTTTAAAACCAACTTTAATGTACAGCTTTTCTACTAATTGACCTAGAAGTTTATGGCTGATTTTAAGGGAAGAGATAATACAATATATATGGCCATATCTTAAAATAAATAATATTTGAGCACTTTATAGAAGCAAACTTCTTTTAAGAAGATGTATTTCTGGTAACCATATTTGCCAATGGTTAGGGTGATCTCTTGGACTTATGGGTTAAAGCCAACAGTTTCTGGAGTGTAAGAAGAGAGACTGTTACCCATGTCTTCTACTGCAGCACAAGACAAAGAGGCGACAATCTCAAGGGTTTTTCAGCACCATGAAGGCCTGAGTTGTTCAGCCCGCTCTCCCAGCCTATTAATTGTTCTTTACTTTTTTCTGATTTATGCATCATTTCCTAGGTGGTGAGGTTTTTCATGACATCACAGCAATAAATAGTAATGGCTTTCACAAAATCTTTTGCACTAGCACATTAGAGAATCATTTAGTCTAAGTATGGATATGCATATCCACACTTCCATGTTTTAACTTAACTTTTAATGCTCTATAACCACATTGCTAGTTCAAGCAGGAAGATCGCTGTCATTTTTATTTTTCCTTATGTCTTTTTCTTCTTTTTCTTTATTCTTTCTTCTTTTTTGTCTCTTTTCTTTTTTGTTCTTTCTTTTTCTTCCTCCTTCCTCCTCCAGACTCTAACAAGATCAAAAAATTTCCAAGCCATGGATAAAGAACTGATTTGCACATGAATGTGCATGGAAATCTCCTTGCACACTAACGCACATGAGAGCTCTGCTCTTTTTGGAGTGCAACATACCTGCGTGTTTTTCTGTAGACAGATCTTCCATTCATGACAGGTGTGACTCAGGTGGGCAAGCAATGATATTTTAAAGGACTGCATGTAAGAGTTAGATAATGCCAATGCAGTGCTTGGCTTGGTTTAGCAAGCTGCCACCTTCCCGGATAGCGCTGCGGGGCTGCTTAGGATAGAACGGCTGTTCTGCTCTTCCGTAGCCCTTCTGGATGGCCCCGCGCTCCTGCTCCAGCTAGCTGGGCTCCGCAACACAGTGAGAGTAACGGAGGCGAGAAGGGCCCCTGCATAGCGACCTCAGAGGAACTTCTATTACATGGCGACAACCCAGCTCCTAGAGGCTGAGAGACCACACGCTCAGGGAGCTAGGGGTCTTATCCAGGGACGAGGGGGGCGGAGAGAGCACGTGCACAAATGATCTCAGGGAGCAGCTGCGGTGCATAGGCGGAGCTGGGGTACTGGAACCAATAGGGAGAACCCGAGGGTGTGGCCAGGACTAGGGGCGGGGGAAGGCAGGACCATGTGGAAGGGGCGGACATTTAATAAGAAAAGCAGTGGGGAAATACAGCACCCCAGTGCACCATCTTTAAGAGTCCAGCTAATTCTTTACAATAAACCAGAATAATAGTAAAATGAATAGGGGGGATAGTTGCAGTTGCAGTTAATTTCTAAGACTGTTTGCAAATGAAGACCCCTATACCAACGGACATTAGATTTATTTCAGATTCATATCAGTTTAATGTTCAGGGTAGAATTGTCAATGATGTTATCAATAATCCATAGTCGATTGCCAGGCATAAGGTACAGAAGAACAGGAGGGTGAGGTACAGAAGGAAGCAAAGAAAGAAACATCTTGCAGTCTAAGTACTCCTGCCTACACCAGACTTTGGCCCTTCCTAATTAAAAAGCTTTTTTTCCAAGAGACAACAAGAAACGGACATTGCATTGTGTGATGGAGTATGTGACTTTTTTTTAACTCTTATTTAGGAAAGCCAGGCATGACCCTTGTGTCAGATCTGGTCTCCATCTGGGGTATTTTGCAGTGGTCAAAAGAAGAAATGCTTCTCTCAGGACAGTGCTACTCTGTCCATACTTCTCCAGCTCCCGCACCACGGCTGTAGTCCTTGCGCCATAGGCAACTGCTGCCAAGTGTATTCAAGTCCCTCTAGCCTACATAACGACAATATTTTCCCCATCACAATGATATTTGCATGGAGGACCCGATTTTTCTTTGAGCAAGAGAATTTATTTTAAATTTTTGTTGTGGTTGTTAACTACGTGTTTTAAGGACAGCAGCAGACTAAAAGGCAGTGACCTACTCATGGATGCTGAGATCATTTGAAGTTGTACAATGCAGGCAGTATGGCCAAACCCAGACATTCCAAAGTCATGAATCAGGCCCCATAAATTATGAGATATCCTCAAAATAATGATGGTTTAAAAAAAAAAAAAAAGATGAGTGCTGTTTTCTCTTCACTATCTTCTGGCTTTGTCATCTTTTAAGGTACACATTAGATCAGATTTTCAAATTCTTCTCATCTAACATGAGTACTATGTATTTTTTGTTTTTAAGGAAAACTGATGATCTTAAAAATACAAGATGATGTGCAGAAGTTTAGTTTTCAAGAAAAACATCAAATATGTCCACTCTTGTGAGAATATCACAATAGCTAGAAGCCAAGGAATAGTGTCTATACATTGCAATAGTCTTTTCAAGACACTTTTATAAGAATTATACAGATTATATCCTAGCTGTGCTTTAATTAAAACCAGTTACTTTCTTTTGTTTGAAATAGCTGAAACAATTCAGCACTTAAAAAGAAAGAAAAGAAAGAAAATAGAAGAAAGAAGATATCTGGATGGGTTGATAATAGTGGGTGTAAATCCAGTCATAATCAAGATTTATTTGTACAAATCATTTCAGTGGGAAAATAGTCTCCAAAGTGTGCATTCAATTAAGTGTCATACTAAACTTTTGTTATCTTTCTGTTAGACCTGGTTAGTGTCTATGTACATTGTAAGTCAAACATAACAATATCATAATCATAAATAATTCCTATTTATCATGAAAAGCTGACTCCAGTGTCAATCGTTGGGGGTCTGCATTTCTGTCAGTACTTGAAATGCCTGAAGGCAAAAGCAACTTTATTATTACAGATTAAATCACAGTCAAATATTAACTTATGAACCCTCTTCAGACTTCAAAGGTTGGACAACATTTTTTGCCTCTTATCTGAATTCTTTAATAATGCATTAGAAGACAAAAATTTCAGAAGAATTTGTTTGAGATTTCGTCTGTGGCTTCACTGCATTTCCCAATGAGCAATGCATCATCCAAACACATTATAGAAATTAGAGTCTGCATTCCATTATGCATTCAGACATTTATAGCAGAATGATAAACCTGTCTGTACCTCAGGGAGTTAGCTTTATAAATCAAGGCTTCCTGTAAAAAGATTAGATTTCTATTTGAAATTATTGAGGTTCTGAATCTTCTTTCCCTATCATGTTATAGTATACATCAGGAAAAGAAAGGAGAATGGAATTAAAGTGGAGAAAATGGAAGTCTTATTAGAGGCGAAATGTGTAACTCTTTTATTTTGATTTTCTGAAAGAAAGGTGAGATTCTGAAGCTTTAGGATTGAATGCTTCACTATTATGGAGCTTATACAAAAAAACCCCCCAGAAAAACAAATCCTCATCTCTTAATCTATTTTTGAAACTTATCTACTTCTGTAGTACCAAAAAACCTCTGAAGCCTTTCATGGATTTATCATCACCGAACTCCTCTGTGGGAGGAAAATACTGTTATCACTATTTTGGAGATCAGATGTTAAAGCACAGCTCCTCAGGTCTCCCAGATGAGCTCTGACAGAGCCAGGAATTGAGCCAGTGTCTCCCAATCCAAAGGTCACACAGGAGATGGAGAAATGAGAAATTCAGTCACAGAATGACAGAATCACAGAATATTCTGAGTTGGAAGGAACCCACAAAGATCATTGAGTTAACTCTGAAGTGAGTGAACCACAGGAGAGCATCACTTTTCAGCAAGCAGGACACAGTGAGTCAGGACACACTCTCATTAGCAATAGGAAGGGATTTGGATGGGACATTTTGTGGTGTGAATGTCCTGGAGGCGCAACAGCACAGTGCTCTAGGTGCCATGTCATCTGTTCCGCAGGTAAGATGCTTCTGTTCAGCTCTGAATTTCACCACATTCGTTAATGAAATGAAAAATTAGTCTGCTAACATGTGAGGAGCAGAAGTTTGAGTTCCACAGAGGGTATTCACTTATGACCATCCCCACGTCTTCTTCCACCACACATCAAATATCCCCCTCAAGCCTCAATGGGACCTTTCTGAGATGTCTGTCTTGCAAATTATGGTCAGTATAACAATGATGGCCACAAAAAACTAGGCGAATAGATGTGTAACAAGGTATTCTTTTTCTTGAAGATAAAGGGTTTTCTCTATGATGTCAAATGAGCATAACATCCTCTAAAAAATTTTGGTACACCTTAAGTTAAGAAACTAGTATACATGGCAGGGCTTATTAGGATGAGGCTTGGAATAGGAAATATTAAAAATTGAAGTAATTAGGGAATATAAGAAATTGGGTGGAGAATGTGAACTTATCTGTGGTTTTCTGCTTACATATTGTAGTACTTGACTTCATTTCATTTATGTGTGCAAATTCAGTAACTCTGACTGTTCCTCAGCAGATATGCCTTTCCCTGACAATCTGCCACAAAATACTTTGTTAATTGTATCCTGTGTATATTCCGTACCCAGAAGGAAAGAGAATTCAGGATGGAGATTCATGAAAATAGTAATTTTAGAGGTAGGTGAATGTCAAAAGTCACCTCCCATAGTCATTAACGCTGAAATGTACATGTGAACTGCAAATTTTCTTAATTTTGTTATTTAAAATTTGGCAATAGAATGTCAGACCTCAGAATAAAAAAGCACTGAGTTAAACTGACAAAGTGTTGTTCTTGTAGGTTAAATCACTTTGTCCAGTAAATGGCCTGAAATCCTATTAATGCAGTACAGCTAGGTGTTTGGAGTCTTTAATTTATACGACAAGTGATACCCACAGTGATTTCAGTATCTATACATTAACTTATTTTAAGCCACAATGACTTATCATCTATGCATTAACTGTATTTTATTCACTGATTGAAACAGAGCTCTTTAGGGCTAAAATGCCTCTTGAGGGCTACCGTTTACATCCACCCCAAAGTAATTGAAAGGCTTCATGGCTCTGAAAACCACCAAAGGACACCACCATATATATTCATATGACACAAGGATCTCACCTGAAAAAATATATTTTTTCACATCTGTGTAAATACAATCATCCCTCCTAAATTTTTTCCCAAGAAATAAAATCTTGCTCCATAGTTGCACTGTAAAAAAAATTTCACATTTTTATTTTTCTATCTAGAATCAAAGGTTTCATGTACCACCCTTAATCTTCTTAAAACTTCAAGCACTTTTTTATTGTATGACACATAGATATTCCATTGTAAGTGTAAGCTATTTGCCACTCTACCATTAAAAACCTACTTAAAAGCAAAGTCTGATTACTTAATTTGATCAAGAAAATTTATCCTATATTGCTCACTTAATCTGGGATTTACAATCAGGAAGCCATGGAAATAAAATCTGCAAGAGGAATACTATTTTACAATCAGTAATCCTTACTCTTTCCTAATTTGTTGCAATTAGAGATGTAGCATAATATAGATAAAGACTCAGGAACATATAGAGTATTGATTCCCTTTTGTGCTTGTTTTTTATTTTATTTTTACATCATGAAATACTCCCAAGAGATACAAGCAAAGTCTGAGGAGGCCAGACATAGATGCTGTACCAGCACTACAGAACAAAGTAATTCAGTGCATGCAATCTTCAAACCATAACCATTAATCTTTTGTTGCAGTGCATCTCTGAGTGTAGACTCATAAAACATATAATAAAACACAGATGTGCCTCAACTATTGGAGTCAAGTCCTGCCTTTTCTCAGCCATTTGACTTATAACAGCAGCATAAGAGCATGGGAATGAGCGCAGGGAAAAGTCTAAGGATGCAAATGATCAAATCACTTTGTTCTCTAAGACATTAAATTCCGTTAAGGGCTAATTTTTGCTTTTGCAGGTTGACTATAAAACCATCTATTCTACAGCAATGCTCTGTTTTAGTTTATTGACATTTTCCACTGTCAAGCTGTCAGTTTCACTGTTTAAAATCTTTAAAAATTTAAGTGAAACTCTTCTAAAACTTTGGTTGGAATTTGGGAATATTTCAGAATATTTTGTTAGCCATGTCTGAGACCAGGCTAATGAAAAAAATTGCCTTATTTTGTTTCTTTTTCAAACAAAGAAATCACCACAGTGTTTTCTCTGAACAGTTTAAACTTGTCACCTTCTAAGGAACGTAATTGTAATTTGACAAAGGTTGGCATTTGAATCACATTTATGACTTTGACCGTTTCTGGAAAATTGTACTCAAATTTATATAAAATCACAAGCTTGTTCTACAACTCAAGGGACCAGAAAGGAAACCTAAAGGAATTCTGTGGAAGCTGTTTGTACTGCTCTGTAAAACCAAAGGAACTAAAACAACAGAAAACAGCATATCTGCCTGGTCATCTCTTTTCTTACGTGTGTTTATGTGGGATTATTAGTTACAGCTTTTTATCCCTCTTTTTCATGAAGCAGTGATGAGAGCCACACAAGAAAATGCTAAGAAATAAATCATAATGGTTTTAGAGCAAAGCTTTAAACAAAGTAAAGGCTGACACATGGAAGAAAGAAAACAAAATATCAGATAACTAATCATTAATCAATCAGTAGCAATTCCAGTCACTAAATGAGGTAGTCATCTTTGAAAAAACTAGGATGTGATCATACAATTTAAAATCAAATAATAAAGCTTGGGCACCTTTTTTGTGCTATTTCCTCATCTTCAAGTGCCTAACATTGTGATCTTATTAATGTAGCCTTGGTGAAAATTGTATTTTACTCATAAGAAAAGCTGGATTTCTGGGAAGATCATGAATTTTACCAGACAAGGTTCAGGTAGCTATGCCTACAATCTGTTCCTCTGATGCTCCTCAAGAGGGTATGCATATGGTACGTGTATGCGTGTGCATGTTTGTGTATGCGTATCTCATATATAAGTAATGTAAGAAAGACGTGGTTCATGTGTGAGAGAAAATCCCATTGAACTATAACAGTCCCAGATGTTTGTGTTTTTTCAGTACAGTGTATATGCAGTGAGTAGCTTCCCTTTAAACAGCTTGCAAACTTCCTAAACTGTTCACTGTACTCATCAATCCAGAGCCACCAGAAAACAGCCAGAGCAATAATATATATATAACCAGGCCTCAAATGTTTGTATATTTAGTAAACATAGCTATTTGGTATCCAGCTGTGCCCCTATGCTATATTTCATATTGGTTTTGTTGCTTAAAGATCAAAAAGCACAAGAAAATACTGCATATTGTAAAGAAAGGAAATGAGGAGGCACAACTTAGACACTTTAAAAATCTCTCTGGCACCTCTCCAAAAAACAAAATACAACTGTAAAAATATTCTTGAACATTATATTATGTACCTTATGCAGGGTCAGAATATCTGCACTGTTTGGTATATGTTACTCAAACTTCCAAATAGTGAAATTCACTTAGTATTGGCTTCCAAAACCTCATTATCTTTTGTACCATCAGCTACATGAGCCTCAAAGAAGCAATTTTAAACATTCAAATATGGCTAATGTAATAATTTAATTTTAAAAGGCCTTTTGTATCATGTCTGAATGTGAACATGTTTTTCTTCTAATCTCCTTTCCTTGACAGTAATTCGAACTGTGTCACAGAATGCTGAAAACTTTGTCTCAGTGAGATGTTATTACTGATTTCTCCATTTATTCTGTAGGATCTTAAATCACATGAAAGTATCTCACAAAGGGAAAAAAAAATTATACAGCTGCAAGGTGATTGAGATGTGTAAAGGTAATATCAGTGAGAACTTTTCATTTGAGCGCAGATGGCAGGAGTGAGAAAGTTGTTCTATGTAGTGGCTGCCCAAAACTCGGGAGGCCTGTCCAGGGTGTTGTGTTATGGTAGGGTGAAGTCGTGTGGGTTCAAGAGTTCAATAGGGACCGACAGCACACACGATAGACTGGAAAAGAGCTGGTTGTGAGAGGAAAGCAAGCTAGGGAGAGATATTAGAAACAGTTATGCATTTGGCCAAGGGAAGAAGTCACTTTAACGTAGTGCCCTGCAAAGGTAAACTCAGGTTTATGAGCAAGGAATTTCCATATTGTTTGCTTCTACTACACACCAAAGAGACTTTTAGACCAAGAAATAACTTCTTTCTCTTTCTTAATTTGCATGGAGGTTTTTGTTGGTTGAGTTGGATTGGGTTTCTGTGTGGTGAAAGCTACATTTCAAGTCTCAAAATCTTACCCCTTTGAATCAAAATCCCCAATATTATTATGTTTGAGTTCTGGAATCAGCATAAGAGTTATACAACATAAATCTCTAATGGTCAAATCCAATCTCTTGTATTCTCTGACTCTTTTCTTTTATGCAAATAGAACCAGCCCAAGTGAGTTTTTTTGCAGCAAAAAATCCAATTTTTCTGTGTGCTCCACCTGAAGAAAGGTTTCTTGATGTGGACATGAAAGGTGCATTTACTTTGTATTCACCTTCATTAGGCTACAAGTAAAACATGTAGGCGTGTGTTGATATACTTCTCTAGAAAATACAAATGCCACAAATATTATAAATTATTGCATGCAGATAATGGCAAAGTGTATGTAGATTGAGATTTTTCGCCAAATGAAGTCTCAGAATGAAAGTGCTGCCTAAAGGTGCACATGAAGTTCCTGTTGACAGCAAAGGGACCTGAAAGTATACACATCTAAAGGCAAGGTCTGGACCACAGCCACACCACAGGAGAAGTTCTGATGCTGAAAACGGGTTTATTTAAGTTCGCAGAAACCCCGAGCAAGATATCAAAGTAGAGTGTGAGCGCACAGAGAGGGAGATGCATGAAATAGGCTCTGGAGTGAGCACTAGGGAAGAAAGATGCAAAGTGGCATCCTAGAAAAGCAAACATCTGGCATGCATGGAAACAAAGGTTGTCTGGATAAAGTGAAAAAGTAGTCACTCAAAAGGAGGATCAAAAGGCATTTGAGATTTAAATGAGAGGGCAGTAGCTGAAATACTAAAGAGTAAAGGAAATTTTAAACATAAATTCTAGGTGGGTCAAAATGAGCACCAATAGAGCAGAGTTGTCTGGCCTTTAGTTTATCTACATAGAGAAGAAAAACAAATGGAAATTTTGTTTAGATCACACTGTTTCTAGATACTTCCATGTACAGTAGAGACTCAGAGGGAGTTTTATTTCTTTATGTATCTATTACTTTCTAATATAGATATTGAACTAGAGAAAGGAAGAAAAAAAGAGACAACAAACGGATATTTACTTTGAATTCCAGGAATACAAATTGTCTTACTTGAAATGTGGAAAATGATTTGGAAAATGTTTGTTTGTAGGTATGCTTGTCATAAAGACTGATGGATAGGTGTATGTACATATGAATAGACAGACATCTATATATTTACAGTGACAGCAGAGGAGAATTTTAAATTTAAACAATATATGTAAAAGTACATGGCTGTTCTGAAATACCAGTGTTAATAGTGCAGAGTCTTTTATCTCCTATAGAAGAATCCTGTGCAGGACTGCTGTGAAGTACTCAAAATTGCTGTGAGAGTTCATGCATAAATTAATTTTTTTTTCATTTCCTGTTCCTAAATCTCCTTTCCAAGGAATCAGTGCCCACATTCAAAAACAAGCCTTTACTGCTGCTCTTAGGGCTCTGCCAGGGAAAACTGTCCTCCTCCTTGGACCAAGAAGTTCTGGAGCTACTGCTGCAGGACCTGCAGCCCACCCAGGAGGGCTGGCCCAACCCTATGTTATAGCCTGCCTTGAAGATGAGGTAACAGAGATTCTTTTTAATAGATCCCTTGGGACAGATTAGAGTGAAATGACACTGAATGACCAATATTTACATATACATATATATAAAGTTTATTTTAGAACAATTTGCTTGCAATGGAAAGCAGGTATATAACCATTTTGGTTATTTTTGTTATCCATAGTAATATGGCAATATAAAAGTGTGAAAATAGGACTTAATATATTAGGAAAACACAGAAAAAGAAAGAAAGGATATGAGAAGAGTAGATAGTGGAGAGGAAATATACCACCACCTGCGGATTCAGTGGTAAGACTTAGTTGCAATTTCAGTGTCCATTTGTGAGATGATGTTCACAGTCTTGATCCATCAGCGGTTGGAAAAAGCCCATGAAACACAAAGTTCAATTGGTTAATACACATTTAGGTTTATGTGGAATGCCCAGGTACCTTCCCTGGATGGGAGGAAGGAGTATTACACTATTTGAACACTCTGGTTCTGTTGTAACATCGTAAATCTTGTGCAGTCCTCTGGTGGAAGGCCTCAGGAGCAAAGTCTGGGGGCACTTTGGGAGTTTTTGATGGTTTATGACCCTTTCTAAGAGATGACAGCTGCCTCTCTCATCAGCGTAGTTGATCCAGTTATGCCCCATCAGAAGGGATGAATTACCCTCAGGCCGTCGTGTGAATGTGACCTTCTCTGGGGCCAGAGGGTAGGAAAGGGGGAAGTTTTACAACTGAGCCAGTTGTGTAAGGGAGGACATTGGCATGATAAAAAGCACTATCCCACCTCATCAGGGTCTGCTTCTTATCAACTTCCTCCCTTATCTGGTTCAAAATCCAGAGTCTGCAGTGCTCACCCTCTCTGTCTTATGTGGATCAAAGGTTTCACCACCACACACAAAAAACCTCTCCTCCTCCCTTTCAGTTTGGGGGATGCAAACCTGGCCCCAGAAAAGCGCACTCTGCTTTTGCAAATGGCCAACTGTTTGAGTCATTACCAATTAACATTTCAGTCTCTCACACTATCCCAAAAAGCATGAAGCATTAAATCAGCTAGCAAGCCATATTTATGGTTTTAAGGATAAGCAGATGGAAGGCCGAGGGCTTCAGAAAGGTTTCACCTTCACCCATAGCCCTTTACCTGCCTCACTCCTCCATATCCCATTTTCTCCCACTCTCCAGCCCCTGAATCCTACCTCTGCTCTAAAGAAAAAAAAAAAATTAAGAGAAAAAGCACTCGAACGCCAAAAGTGAAAAAGTCTTATACTGAAAGGAATCAATTTTTTTTCTCAATGAGATATTTGTTTTCACACAGACATTCCTTTTCAGCTAAACAGGCAAAATCATGGCCTTCTTTTCAAATAAATTCTATTTTCAGCCAAAGCTTGAAAATAGAAAAATATTTTCTATAAACATTTCTATAGAGAAATGGTCTTCCGATCTATACTTATGTCAGTTTCAGTGAGTTTGTCCCCTACTTCCTTTTTGGGCAGCACTCTCCTTGACCTTACTGATAAGTAAAGTCTCAAGATTTGGTATGAAAAGTTTCATTACGGCCCTGCTACAAGGCACATACATAGCTTGTTTTATTCATTAACACACAAAAGCACGCCCCATTCCCAGACATCTACATTTATAGACTGAAAAACAATAATCTGTTTTAATATAATCTCACACACTGAAGAGAAGAAATATCCTTTTTCTATCTGTCAATTAAAATATTCGCCTGAAGTGAAGAGTAACCTTTTAGGTAATTCTCCTTAATCTCATTGCTCAAAGCCAAATATGTTTGCTTGCTTATCATAAAAAAAATCCACAACCTACTAGGTACAGCATGCATAAAATTTTAAGAACCATTATTTAGTACAGAAAGTTTCCATTAACACTACCCTTACCATATATTTGTTTTAGAGTTCCCTATGTCTACTTTGTAAGGATCAATTGGTTTTATTGTTTTAAGACTTTTATCTCTTTATCTGTTATTTGCTAATACAGTATTTCACTTAATGTGTCACATTTTCTCATGCTGCCTTACAGTAAATTGTTAATAATTTCAGACATTTTAGCAGGAAATTATTTATGCATGTATGTATGTATGTTAGCAATTAAGGATACCTTTAATATTAACCTAATCAAGCTCCAGTTTGTGGTTAAGTAATCATCACTTTTGCTTCAGTTAGATCCTGTCTTTTATATTTTTTAACAGGTATACATACATACATACATAAAATAAAGTATAATTTATACAATTAAATACTATAAAGGGCAGAAAATTTTTCCTTTGGTTATATTTTCTCCTTGTTTTTCTAAATGTATTTTCAAACTAGAAGAAACTGCATTCGTAACCTATCTGCACTTGAGAATAAAGAAGCATGCTGTTGTTGTCTCAAGCCTCCTTTCCACTAACAGCACTTTGTTCCAGATGTTAGATGGAATAATGGGTTTTAAGTGGCTGATGACTGTGCACTAGTTTCTGAAGGAGCAAAAAAAAAATCCCTACAGAAGATTAAGATCCTACAGAAATCTAGCTCAACCAAGAAAATAGAAGGTAGCATCCTACCTCCCCAACAGCAAGGACTTGAATTGAAACATCGCGAGAATATTGAAAATGCCCCTCTCTAGTGATTGAGGCCCACTTAGATATTTTCAAAACCCTGCTGGTGCACACACTGGTGGGAAGAGGTTTGCCACTGACCACTGGTGGGCCCACTGCTGAGTATTGAAGGAAGAGAAGCAGGAAGATCTGCAACATGAGGAATGCTCTTACTGGTGAGTAAAAAATAATCTGCAAAAGTTACTGAATTGAACAGTGTCATGGACAACTTTGTGGTTTGTCTGGCAGATGGGTTGTATCATAGAGATTGTTTTTTGGGATCCTGGACCCGATTAGTGTATTTTACCTGGAAGATCAAGAGAAGATTAAATCAAAAGTCCTGCAGGGAATTCTCAGTTTATTCACACGCTTGCATCCCTGTGCTGCTTTCTCAAGATGATGGGAACCCCCTTTAGTCACCAGATTCAGAGTTTAGAATAGCCATCAATGCCTTCCACAGATCAGCTCTCTGAAGGAAAGTTTATTGGAAAACACCTCAAAAATCAAAACTCTTCCTATAAAAGGAAATGTGGCCATTTACTTCTTCTCTACAAAGATTAGAGGGCAGAACAGGGAGTAGAGAGATATTTTCAAGGGAAAGCACTATTTCATATAGACAATCACCTTTGTTTAATGTAATTTAGAAATTCCTGATATTGGATAGATAAATTAGGGAGATAAATTGCTGGTGACAGAGACAGGATCTGAGAGATTCGAAGGACTGTGGAATGTGTGTTTTATCTCCACAAACACAGATTTTAATACCCTGTGTTATTTCTGTACAAAATTAGTCTAGGTTACCTTTGCCTAGTAGAGATAATTATCTTTTAAAAAAGAGAAGAGTGCATAAATTCTGAGGGGAATGTAATATCTTTTGACATAACTTTAGACCACCCACACAGCAAGTTAGGGAAACCAATAATCTTAAACCAAAATATGCTTATATCACTAAAGAAAGCTTTTGGCTTTTTATGTGTCCTGTATTGTCTAATAAAAACAACTGAGCTGGTTGTGAATTATTTAGAATTTTTGAGCCCACTCTTCTGTCCAGTTCCAAATATAAAACTAATTTTCAGTACAAATATACAATCCAATGTATTCTGAAAACAGGCCTCCAATTTAGAAGGGAAAAGATTGCCATCTATTTTTAAGGCTGTATATCTTTTGCTTCCTGTTATCAAGTCAAAATTCACTTTGATGTAAAGGATTAATGAAAGAAAAGGATGCAGGTGTTTATATGCTTCTTATTAGGAGCTGGTTTTTTCTTTACCTAAAATTGAGAATTACTGTCCACCTTATTCTCACCATACTTAGCACAGATTTTAGAGATTACCACTACAAGAAATACCTCACATTGCCTCAAAGGATGTAATTTATGCTTAAGAGGTAAAAAGGACATGCTCTGTGTAAAGTACCATCCACCCCCATTCATGTCCCCAGGAAAGGAACATAGAAACTTGGAAGTTGAATTCAAGACCAGTTTCCCTCAGCCAAGAATAGTGCTCAAACAAAACCCCTGAAGGCACTGGGAAAAGGTTACTCCGAATTCAAATGAGACTTTGATTGTTTTCCTAGATAGTAAGGTGAGAGCATTAACAAAAGAGACTTTATTTGTGAATCACAGTAAAGTATGGAAAAGCTCTCTAAGATGCTCAGGTCCAACTATGAAGCTAACACTGCCAGATTCACCACTAAACCATGTCCCTGAGTGCTAGGTCTGCAGGTTTTTTGAACAGCTCCAGGAATGAGGTGACTCCACCCCTGCCCGGCAGCCTGTTCCAGTGCCTGACCAGCCTTTCAGTAAAGAAATTTTCTTAATAATTTGAATGGTGATTCTTGGGGCTACCCTGTGTAGGGCTGGAAGCTGGATTATGTGGGCACCTTCAGACTCAGGATACTCTCTGATTCTATGGCTTTTTCACAAACGGGCACAAAATCTGGTTGGCAAATATTTACATTTATCCAAAAAGCTCAGAATATGACATCCTTAATTAGCGTCAGAATCAGATATAATATGTTTATCTGCTGGGACTTCCACTGGCTTCAACAGAACCACCAGTGGAAGAAGCAGTCAGCAACTTCATGCATATACAGACTGCAAACCCTACGGTGTTATTTCTCTACATTAACTGCTTTCTCTGTATTGCCCTTTGGGGCAGGCAGCTCTTAGGGTTAAGGAAAGCAATGATCTCCTTTCCTTGACCCTGCTTTCTCCTGCTGTAAGTAGTACCAATAGTAACAAAAGTATTTCCAAGGTAAAATTCCAATCCTGTACTTGAAGTTATTCTGGAAAATGTTTTTGCTTGTCAGACCTGTGACTTTGCTTAAGGTAAAAGAGTCCTGTGCTCTCTGCACTTTCTCCGGTAACAGTGTTTGATTCGGTGAGCAACCAGCTTGAGTTGAAAACAGTGATTAAGCTTGGCTTAGATTGTGAGAATCATATCAAAACTCTTTAAATTCAGTCCAAACAGTGGAATAAAAACATACCTTTTCCTTTAATAAAAAAATTATGAGCTTTTTAAATAGAACTTAAAACAAGTGGTCTGAATTAAATTTTAGTTATGACCTCAGGTATTGCTGTTTTTCCTTTTAAATCCTGGGAGCTGCAAGATGTTTGGCTAAAAATTCAGTGAAAGCTTGAACAAACCAGATTCTCTAAGTCACATTTTTGCACAAGTTAAAAAAAACTGATTGTGTGAAGTCAAGTAAAACTGTGAAACCAGGTAAAAGGCCGTAGCAGAGAGAGATATGAGGAGAAACAGTTCTTTACCCTTCTCTTCAAGTTATGTAGCACAAATGAGAGCATACTCATATATAAGGAAAAGAAATTGCATGCTGAAACACCATGTCCATATGAGATAGGTTTAATTGAGTTTCCCATGACTCTTACAGTGATGAAAGTGAAAGCATCAGGACACATCCCAAAACACTATCAGCATTGTGCATGAGTGGAGTAACTAAACCTAACCTGGGTCCAAACACTTAGTCAGGTGCTGGGAGCTCGTTGTCTCTTCCTCACCTGCACAAAAGACTGCACGGGCCGCCTCTCCCCAGGTACCCGTGCCTGAAATGAAAGGAAACTGCTTCACTTTGTTTTATTATTTGTTTTCCTGAAGCCTGGATTCATGGTATTCACAGCAAAATTACTAAGTTGCAGGAAACCCACATTTTGATGGTACAGTTACTTTCTAACGTTTTGTTATTACATTAACATTGTTCTGACCCTAACAGTAGATGTAGAAACACTTCCCAAACTAGCTCAGCTTAGTTCACCTCTGTGATCTAAAGACATCTTCTTGCTGTTGAGACACAGTTTGTGCAGAGATGCACACAAACCTGCAAAACTTCTCAGTTTTAGATCCAAACTGTGAAGTATTTCACTGGGGCTACTCACATTGACGCAATAATGGGCTTAAATGGTTTGCTGGTCTGAGGCTTCTAGGTATATACATGTTTATTCTTTTTAGGTATGCACATGTATTCTTCCCCTGCAGAGTAAGGTTATACCACCGCTAAAGCTACGTTTAAAACACTGGCAGAAGAAAGACATAAAAAAGTCTATTTTCTGTAAATTTCACCAGTTTTGTAGCTGCAGAGGAGCTTCATGGGATGGCAGCCTTTGAAGACATGTGCGGCCTGTCAGTGCACACCTTTGCCCCTGGCATGCAGGGAGACCATGTGAAGAAACCAAATGAGGATCTCTTTCTGATGACACATGTTCATGCACAGTTGGCCATACGTAGAATCACAGAATCATAAACTTACAGAGTGGTTTAGGTTGGAAGGGACCTTAAAGACCATCCAGCTGCAATACCCCTGCCATGGGCAAGGGAGTCTAGCACAAATATTGGACCCAATAGCAGGGTGAAGTGGTGACACTCATTCCGTAGTCCACACACTGGGCAGGTTTGCTGGGACTGTCAGGAGAAAAATCTTCCTCAGCTATACTCTGCTTGAATTTGCACTTTTTGTTACCAAAATATATCACTATGTGCCCAGAAATCTGCATCAAAAGTAATGCATGAGGCTAAAAGCTGCTTAGAAGTCTGATCAAGTCCCAGGAAGGAGGTCTCTTTAATTTCAAGCTACAAGAAATTTTGCTCGTAAGAACTTTACTAAAACAGAATGATCTTAATTCTCTCAGGTCCGAAGGAATGAATCTGTCTGCAAAATAATGTCTAATGGCAGAGCTTTCAGGGTTTAAATCATCCCACCTCATTTCAGCATTTAAGGGTCTGCGTCCCAAAGGAGAGAAATCCCCAGGTGCAAGCAGTTGATCTACTCAACCACAGCTCTTCAAAATTTAAAAATGAGGAATTTTCATTATTTCAATCAAGCATCCATTCTTGTTTCCCTGGTCCAAGATGTGAGAACCTGGAGACTGTAATATATCACCATTTCCCAAATTTTACCTGCTGTTTTTTTAAACAAGAGTAAAAACATTGTATTTGTGCATTTCCCCATAAGTTCACAGGGATTTAAAGCATTTCACCATCATATTGCAGTTTTTGTCTATTATTTTACATTTTTAAAGTGGGACAATGCAGCACTGGAAATGGTGAGGGTTTAAGGTAGAGATCTGTTTAAAAAAGATTTTAATATAGTAAAATCAATCTAAAATCTGTACTAGGCAGGGAAGTGGCAGGGGATAACATGAGCAAAGGGAATAAAAAGAGCTCTGAAGAGCCCATACCAGTTGCTAATACTTAATCTCTTTAAATAATGAATTAGCTGCTCATATCTAGTCGCAGCAAAGAGAAAGCACTTTCTTTGTGAAGTGAAGTAAAGCTTGAATATCCATGAATTATTCAATATAAAGTGTGCCAGTTAAAATGCCTTGATATTGGAAGTCAAGTGTAAGATTATCTTTTGTCTGTCAGAAAGCATCTCTCCCATGTTACTGAGACTTGAGGGGGTGGAAAAAGGGGCAAACCAGGGCACAAACACTTCAAAAAAAAATAAGGGAGGTATTATAGTAACATACAGAAGCATTTCCACTTATGTATGAGTTTCAGTCCTATGCAGGAAATGTTCTGGTAGACTTTATTCTGCTTACTCTTTCTGTTCTCCTTTACCTCCGTCACTGCTCTGTTGTCTGTGACTCTGAGAGAACCACTCATGATGCAGTAACAGTGCTCCGAGGCTCCTTCCAGCAGAGACAGTATCAGTTATTGATCTTTCAGCCTTTGCTGACATGGAGAAATATATTTCTATAGTCAGGTTTCTACCAGACCTTTCTACAGTATCACAATGTTTAATTTAGAAGAATGCACCTTACAGGAAAGTCAGGCACAGAAAATTACCGTTTCTCTGGAAAGTTTAGGTCATTTAGCCTTGAGGTATGATACGGGCTTTCCAAAGGATCAGGTCTACTATATTTTGGGGGGGTTGTGTTTCCTTCTAATACTGTCCACATTGCTGATGGCACATCACCTCATCACCTCCACATATCTCAAAGATTCCTTTTATTTTATTTTCTACCTGTGTTTTGAACAAATTTCATATATTTTCGCTTTTTTCTTTTTCTTTTTCTTTTTCTTTTTCTTTTTCTTTTTCTTTTTCTTTTTCTCTCCTCTTTGTCTTTTTTTATTTTTTTCTCATGATTGCAGCTGAGTTCAAAATATCAAAAAGTTCTAAAGCTGCAGAGAAAAGCAGGTTGGTGTTTTGTAAAATTTTTGGTTTTCTACCCCTCTTTCCCATTTTTCTCCCTCAAATTCCTCCAACACTCAGATTCTCCCTACCTCACCAGTGTCTTCATCATGCCTTTTTATTTTCATATTTCTGTCGAAACACTAAGAATCAGACTTTTCCAGCTAGACCCAGCCTAGGAGAGAGAAAAACTTGTGGTTTTCTTTTTTCACCTGTGCTGACTATGGATTAGTAAAGAAGCTACAATTTTAAGTATTTGTTATTTCTAGTTTCTCAGACACCTTTCTGCATGTTGGGTGATACTCAATTTTAATTTTAACAGATATTGGCCAAATAAACAAAGGTAGATTAGTTCTCTTTTCTTCAGTCTCAAATGTAATCTGATTCAGAATAAAATTGGAATTACATTACGAAATGAGAAGAAAAGAAAGAAATCAAGTTAGGTTCCAGAACTTTCCCTCTGGACAAAGAGAGTTGTGTGATTACAGGGTTAGAAGGAAAGTATTTTGAGTTAGAATTTTTTCTTAATACAGCACTGATATAAAATTAAGAATATTAAATTATAAAGAATCTAGTATTAGGAAGATGAATCAGAATTGAGAAAAAATGCATTAATTCCTTTGTTTTGAAGGGAGATATTTGCGTGATGTCTTTTAAGATATGGCTTGCAATGTCCCCATTCAACAGATTAAGAATATACAACATGTTGCATGACAAATAAAGGCACAGTCTTTAGAGTCATTTAAGATTGATGTTTAGTAACAAATGAAAACCATTTGCCACTCTCCCCAGAGAAATTTTGGAATGAAAGATTAATTATCCATATTATTGTGAAAGCTAGATCCAGAAAAACTCTCTTTTGTTCCAGAAATTAATTTAAGTGTATTGAAATGATTTCTCAGAATTTATATGGTGCCTTTCCTCATTAAAATCTATGGATATATGTTTCACAGTATTTAAAAGAACACAGATTTTAGCAAGGAAAAATTAGAGGCTTGAGGCCTTTTAAATGTTAAGGACCAAATTATGGTCTCAGTTGTATGAAACTAATTCTTGCTGAAATGAATATAAGTCCTGCACATATGTTGTTTTCATAATCAGAACCAATTGTTTTTCTGCTTTCACAATTCAGGCAGGGTAAATGAGAAGCCTTAGGAAACCAGGCATCACACGGCAGTGTCATTCTTTGGTTCTCAGAGTATGCAGTCCACTAAATCTGATTGTTCTCACTCGTGGCTTTAACAGGATTTTGTTAGATCTTCCATATTTTTACAATGAGAAGAGCCTCCATGATTTTGTTCTGTGACTCTATAATTCACCACTATTCGAGTTTTGTTGAACTATTCCCATTTTTCATGCTTCTTGATGAATAACAGATTTTCCTAAGCTAACTTAAGTGAATGTGCTTTTGTGACTTTAAAGCTACAAAAGCAGGAAATAGGACCATATACACTCTAATCCACTACAGTGATATTTGGGACAGGGCATGGTTTGTTTTGGAGGTGTGGCACATCTGAAATTTTCCCCCAGAGTTCCTCCAACCTGCGTTATATGTCTTGCTTTGAAGAAGCTTGTGGTCTGTTTGCACTATGTGGCTTATTGTTTAGGTTTTGGGGTTATTGTCGGTGGGTTTTTGTGGAGTTTTTACAAACCAACAACAGCTCCTGACTGTTTACACACTTTGCAATACTTATGTCAGAATGACCTAGTTCTTGAAGATAGTGCCAGATGTCCCGTGCTCAAAAATACCTACACTAATGCTGCAACAACCACTATCACTGTTTATGTTGTAATCAGCTGTCAAAATGTCTTTTTATATCAGCACTTGTATTGTTTCTGAATGAGGTCTAGAAGAGAGAGAAGAAAACACATGCTTTAACTAGACCACTGGCATATTTGTAGAAAATATTCAGAAAAAACCCCAAACAGTTTTTAAAGTACTAGAGCCCTTTGACCTCTTTGACCTCTGAAGTACCTGCAAAAGAGGCCATATACACCTTTAAGGTGCTGTATGTACACTTCAGAATCCTATTTCACAGCGGATATTTGAATTTTTTTTTTTCTAGGCAGGGCCAAAGGTTAGATTACTATTTTTTCCCTGAAACTTTTTCTTAGCTGCCAAAACTTAGATAATTGCATATCCACCTATTGGCAGTCAGGAGTTGTTTAGGTCCATGTATTAGCCAGACTTTTCTTCTGTAGGCTCATCTGAGTAACTGATCCATCTCTATTGTCTCCTGAGCTGTAAAATTCACATTTAGAATAAACCTTTCAACAAAAAACTTTATTCTGGGTGTTTGAATGAATCTGCAAACAGTTGTAATGGGAAAATATGTACTTAGGTTGGAGGAATGCATTACAGGACAAAAGTGCTCTGTTGCCCTCTCTAAAAACAGCACTTCTTAACCGGACTTTAATAGTATCTTCTAAACTTAAAAATCTCAAGAAGGAGATAATAGGCTTGAGTATATCTGGTGCTGGCGTGGAAATACAATACCTGTTGTTTAAGAAAATGTTCCACTGATCATTTAAAATGAGTGGCTATCACAGCTAAAGGGGTGTCAGCCGTACATGTTACCCTTAATCTGCCGTCCATACCCAAATAAAAGAACCTATCTGTAAATCCTGTTCACCTGTAGGAAAATTCTTGTCTTGCTAACATACAAGATGTTATTGTTCCTTTTTCCATGTCTATAAATAAATATAAAAGGCCCCAGTAGAAGTCTAGTTTGCTGTAAGTACAGCAGGTTGGATTTCTTACCCCATTCAACAACAGTAATGATATATGAAAAAAAGAGAGGTGGAAAAATGTCCTGCACTGAGAAAATATCCTTCAGATTCAGACACAGCAGAAAAATGTGTTGACTCTTTTCTTACTGACACCAGAGCAACTCTGTAGCTTTCAGTGGAGCTTTATTCATCATTTTGGGGGGGAACACATTATGAACTGATTAACATAGCTGAAAACTGTTTTTCTTCTTCCTTCCTTCCTTCCTTCCCTTCTTCGTTCATTCGCTCTTTCCTTTCTTTCTTCATTTCTTCCTATCTTTCTTACCTTGCTTTCTCCCTCTTCCCCATTTCTCTCTTTCTCCTTTTTTTGTTTTTCAAAAAGCAGCCTATTAAACCAGTAAATCAAGGAGGAGACAATAAACATGCCCACTCCCTATAGTAAATAATTATTTTGTCCAACCAGCTGCTGGCAGGTGTAAAATCTGAGACAGCTGGTAAGCCAGCTCCTTAGGGCTAACTGCTCTAAAAATCACTTCTTTTCCTTTTCTCTTTTTTTTTCTTTCCTTTTTTTTTTTTTTTTCTTTTCACAGCACATATCCAGATACAGAATCTCTGAGCTAATTATCAGGGCTGGGATTCTCAACTTAATCATCACTACCAATTCCCTACAGAGCAGTGGCATCTAAGAGCTAACCCCTGCCATGCTGAATCACAGTCATACAGGTGAAGAGCCAAAGCCCACTGAGATTTTCAAAGGAGGAGTTCTGTACACAAATTTAATATAATCCTATACTTTACAATTGAAGCATAAACTAGGAGACAGTAGCTGATAAAATGCTATTTAAAGTTAAAACATTAATGTTATAGATTATTAGTTTAACAAGGCTTCAGGGAAGAGAGAGTCCATCTGTCTGCATTGTCTAAAAGCAATTCTACAGTGCACTATCTGTAAGAATTAACTCGTTCTACGTTCACCATGAATGGAAAAAAGGTGGAAAGATACACAATCAATTGACTGATTTGCAGTAACTTTGCACGAAGCATTAAATTAAGAGCAGAGAAAGGTAGACTGCAGAATTATTTCTCTCCATCATCCTCATTAAATTTCATTTCAGCAGGGAATTGTGTCACTGGTGCTTTAGTTATCTGCTGTGAATTCAACCCAATATTCAGCTTGAGTATAATCTGTATGTAACTGCCTGTACTTGCAGGTACACAGGATGACATGCCTTTATATGATGCCAGTAAATGCCAGGCTTAATTGTTTCATAATCATTCCATGAAATCATTTATTTTGCATGAATAAACACAGATGCTTATACTCTCTGCTGGTGTAAATTGTAATCGTTCCACTGACACCAGTGGAGGTGTGCTAATTTACACCAGATGGAGATTTGGCCCGATTATTTAAGGACCTAAGGTATTTGGCAAAGGCTCAATAGGCACGACTGAATTGTGAAGTTTCCTCCTAGGGTATTTTAGCAGTAAATTACATTTTATACAAAAAATTCAGCTATCTGGATGTAAAATCTTCCTGGAATAACTGCAGCAAATTAGTTGGTCTGTCAGATGAATGATATTTGCTGCAGCACTTGCAGATGTTCAGTCCTGTGTGAGATTCCTTTGATGCAACTGCCTATAACAAAGACACATTTATCACACTTACATCTGTCTAACCTTTAACTAACATTGCTCAGATGGAAGAAACTTCTTTACCAGAATTTAAAACTATGCTGTTATATTTTGCTATGGTTTGGGTATCAGTAGCAGCATTGTCAGCTTACAAGATTATTGTTCATAGTGGACTGTTTGGTGTGTTGTTTAAGGCTGCAGCTTCAGGAGTTTTTAAAATACGTCGCAATGTATGGCTAAGTTTTTTAAGCATAAATGTCTTTTTAGCATGCATCATAGAACAAAGAAATTAAGAATATGTCGTAAGTGAACAGGGAAAGTTAAAATAAAACATTTAAGAAACTTAGCCCCAGATATTTTCTCTCCATTTTACAGTAGGTACAATTTCATAATCTTGGAGCACCTTGCATACTGATTGATTTGTGACTTTGGCACCAGTACAGTAAGATGGAAGACACTCTTTTTCACAAAATTGTAGTGGAAGATATGAACTTTATGCCAAGAAACCATGGTGTAATTCAGTGAGATTTCAGACTGAGTGGAGAAGTCATACATGCATTGGCACAATCCTATGCATCTATACAGAGGATCATAAAATAAATGAAAATTGAATGATAAAAGAAAATGAAAGAGAAAAGGAAACTCTGAATTTTATTCTCAGTGCTGCCACAAACACCTTTATTCTCATTTTCTTTCATTTTCTCTGCCCAAAAATTACGTAAAGAAATATTTTGTCATCACTGTTAATTTGTTCAATTTTGGAGAATCCTCCAGAATGTGGTCAGTCATACTTAGTATCACAATAACTGCAAGATATTTACTCTATAACCTCAAAAGGAACTGTTTCTCTGCATGTTGTTAGGACATAGTTGTTGTGTCACAAACCCGTCCTCACCTGTTGCAAGAGGCAGTTCTATAGCCAGGTGAGTTTGGCAGCAGACAGATTAAACTATAGGAACACTTGATTAGATTTTTAACTGCTTCCAAAAAGGAAAAAAAAAATTATTCTATGATTTCAGTAATCAGTGCAGTGTGATGGGATAAACAGTCAGAAGGACAAGCCTGTATAGATTATGCTAATTTTTCTGGTGTACTTCTAGCTCTCCATACCACCATGGCTCCATATTATAAGTAGGGATGTATTTTAATTGGTTTCATTCCACCTGCTAGAGAAGGATCTGATCCCTACTTTTGTTTCCCTGAAAAGAAATAGAGGAGATATTATTTCAGGAGGTATTATTTTCATCCTCTTTTCCTTCCTGAGCACATACAAACAGTTTAGAGTTTTCTTCCAAATTACCCTTAGATGAGGAAGAATCTGACTTAGCAACTTTTTCTGTCACGTGGGTCATACTGCAGCAGATGGGCAACCAGAAATCACCTTTAAAGAACTATCTCATATTGATTATTCTGATCCAACCAGAAAAACTGTTGTAATGGGAGACAACTTCTTTAACCATATACACCATAGGGAGACAACTTCTTTAACCATATACACCATATTTTAAAATATTTTTGTGTATTTATATGAAGTCAAACTTCCCCGAAGATTTTTAGGAGCTCTTTGTCAAATGTTTCTGAAATTCTGCCTCTGAAATTATTCCTATCTGGACTGATTAAACATCTTTACACAAAATCCAGTCCCTCATCTCCACCAGTGGAAAGTGACAAAGGTGAATGCTTCACTATCTGTTTGGATCCTCATTCCTTTCTCCCTGTCCACGAAGATGCATTATAGATGTTTAATGGTGATCTAGGTGCAGTTACTTGCACAATTGCATACATATGTATTACAGTGCATGGGCTGTCATTATCCCCATTATTTCATGCAAATTAAATTCCAGGAACAGGCTAGTGATGAAGAGATCTCCTTGAGGGATCCATATGAGCTTGGAAACAAGCTTATCCATTTAAAAATATCTTCCAGCTATTTTACAATCTGAAGCTTAAATCTTTTCATGCAATTTTTAACCAAAATATGATGAACACAGAATTTGACATCAGATATTCATGTGATGAAGACTCCACCTCTTCACAGGGAATTCACATATCTTTTATCTATCTGTTTCTAAAAAACAAGTAGAGTTTGCCGTAGCTTCCCACTTGAGGAACAAACTGCTTTCTTTCCTTCTGAATAAAGCCATCTGTAGCTCCAATGGCTAAGTTGCACAGATGGGCAAGCACTAGGAACTGGAGAAGAGTCTGGAGCATAGGTTCTATTGGGAGCTGCTGAAGGATCTGGGGGTGTTCAACCTGGAGAAAAAGAATCTCAGGGGAAACCTCTCACTCTCTACAACTACCTGAAATGCGGTTGTAGCCAGGTGGGAGCTGGTCTCTCCTCCCAGTGATGCCTTGTTGGGGCTACCTGAAAACAGAGACTAGACAAAATTAAGAGAATAAAAGCGGATATATTTATTGAAGGGCCTTCAGGTACACTTTGGGCAGTCAAAGCCCTCCGGGGCTACACCCAAAATGCACAATGAGTCACGAGTTTCTCATACTCTTATGTTTCATCCATTTGCATATCGGGGTTAATTCTCCAATTACAGCTTCAGGTAATGAAGTCATTTACGCCAAGTTTGATCCCCCCACAACCCACTGTTGTTTTCATTTCTCAGGGCCTGAGACAGTAAGGTATCCTTGAGTTTCAGGCCTAGAGAGCATTTGTTTTGACTGACCAAAAATGGGAGAACAGTAGCTAACAGGCTATATGGAGTTTATAGAATTATACACTAAAGTATTACAGGTTATGGAAAATAAAAAAACTAAAATCCTAAGGCATAACCAGGTTGCAAGTGATAGAACAAGAAGAAACAATCTTAAGTAGAGGCAGGGGAGATTTAGTTTGGATATTAGGAAAAATTTCCTCACCAAAACAGTGAGCAAGTCCCAGCACAGGCTGCCCAGGGTCATGGTGGAGGCACCATCCCCAGAAAGTCTTCCAAAAGCTGTGCAGATGTAGTGCTTAAGAATGCAGTTCAGTGATGGGCTTGAAAGTGCTGGGTTAATGTTTGGACTTGATGATCTTAGAGGTCTTTTCCAACCTAGATCATTCTATGATTCTATGACTTTGCTCAGGAGTTTGTCACAGACAGTTTTGTGGGTACAACTCCACTGCAGACTGCTAACGCTTCACTACAAGCATCTCTGCCCTCCTTGTAATGCCATTTAAAGTCGGCCTGAAAATGAGTGCCTGGCTCTGATGTCTTGTTCTGCTTTAAGCAAGCTGGTAATTACTATCACATAAATCCCATTTGCCAAGCACAAGGCAACTGATGCAATGATGATTTTTTGCCTTTTCTTTTGTACTCATTTTATATCTTTTGATGAATTCCACATTCTTAGTGTTTTTTAGCCTACATTCTTGGACTTGTTTGTCAAGCTCGGAGACTAAACACCTTAGAAGCCTCGTAATTAGGGATAGAAAGCCCGAGACACCAAGGTCCTCTCCAGAACACATTTTGTAAACTAAGATAGAACCATCCTGGGGGAAGGCTCCTTGGGGAGGGGGCTCATTTGAGCCTCTCATTGGGGAATCTTTGATAGGTATGCTAATTAGTAAGACCTGTAATGTTAGACCCATGTGTGTGCATTGCGGTGTTCATTTTGGCGTATTCCACCTGGACATGGTTCACCTAAGGTTGCTTAAAATAAATACAAAGGTATAATCCCTTTTTCCCTTCTAACTGTGTTTGATTCTTGATTTTAAGACCAGGAAAAGGTATCACAACAAGTTTGAGATCACTTTGACCTTTGGTAAGGAGCTGAGTATTCTTCCAACCTATCCTCTGACATCTCTCAAAACTGCAGCCAAGGGTACCAGAGGGTTTAGCTGAGAAAGGGGAGCAGCTTCAGGACAGAGTAGTAGCAGATATGTCCTGGAGAGCCTTGAACTTTTGGAAAAGTGAGAAACATTGAGGACAGGGAATAGCAAATTATTACGGGATTCTGTGGGCAGATGATGGGTCTGTGAGGCCTCGTGGAACTTCAGCTGGTTTAGAGAACCTCTTAAACTTCTGGGTATTCACTTAAAACATGCTTCCACTAATGTCACTGGCAGCACTTTTCTGTTCCCTTGTCTAGCTACAAAATGTCATGTTATTCTTCTACACATAATTATCTAATTGTTATTTGAGTCCTCTTAAACCCTTTTGCTGTTCATTTAGCAAGTTACCAGTGAGGCTAATGACATCAAGAAAATTGCTCTGAAAGGAGTTGCCTGTACACTGTGATGTATCATAAATATAGATGAATGCAAAGTAAGATGCTGCACATAAAATGCAAATGAGCAGGGAATGAGATTCAGTTGTTCACCAGAGATTCGGATCTTGATGGAGAAGCCTCTGTAGGGCTACTGAGAAAAAACAGGCTTATGNGAGGAACAAACTGCTTTCTTTCCTTCTGAATAAAGCCATCTGTAGCTCCAATGGCTAAGTTGCACAGATGGGCAAGCACTAGGAACTGGAGAAGAGTCTGGAGCATAGGTTCTATTGGGAGCTGCTGAAGGATCTGGGGGTGTTCAACCTGGAGAAAAAGAATCTCAGGGGAAACCTCTCACTCTCTACAACTACCTGAAATGCGGTTGTAGCCAGGTGGGAGCTGGTCTCTCCTCCCAGTGATGCCTTGTTGGGGCTACCTGAAAACAGAGACTAGACAAAATTAAGAGAATAAAAGCGGATATATTTATTGAAGGGCCTTCAGGTACACTTTGGGCAGTCAAAGCCCTCCGGGGCTACACCCAAAATGCACAATGAGTCACGAGTTTCTCATACTCTTATGTTTCATCCATTTGCATATCGGGGTTAATTCTCCAATTACAGCTTCAGGTAATGAAGTCATTTACGCCAAGCTTGATCCCCCCACAACCCACTGTTGTTTACATTTCTCAGGGCCTGAGACAGTAAGGTATCCTTGAGTTTCAGGCCTAGAGAGCATTTGTTTTGACTGACCAAAAATGGGAGAACAGTAGCTAACAGGCTATATGGAGTTTATAGAATTATACACTAAAGTATTACAGGTTATGGAAAATAAAAAAACTAAAATCCTAAGGCATAACCAGGTTGCAAGTGATAGAACAAGAAGAAACAATCTTAAGTAGAGGCAGGGGAGATTTAGTTTGGATATTAGGAAAAATTTCCTCACCAAAACAGTGAGCAAGTCCCAGCACAGGCTGCCCAGGGTCATGGTGGAGGCACCATCCCCAGAAAGTCTTCCAAAAGCTGTGCAGATGTAGTGCTTAAGAATGCAGTTCAGTGATGGGCTTGAANTGCTGGGTTAATGGACTTGATGATCTTAGAGGTCTTTTCCAACCTAGATCATTCTATGATTCTATGACTTTGCTCAGGAGTTTGTCACAGACAGTTTTGTGGGTACAACTCCACTGCAGACTGCTAACGCTTCACTACAAGCATCTCTGCCCTCCTTGTAATGCCATTTAAAGTCGGCCTGAAAATGAGTGCCTGGCTCTGATGTCTTGTTCTGCTTTAAGCAAGCTGGTAATTACTATCACATAAATCCCATTTGCCAAGCACAAGGCAACTGATGCAATGATGATTTTTTGCCTTTTCTTTTGTACTCATTTTATATCTTTTGATGAATTCCACATTCTTAGTGTTTTTTAGCCTACATTCTTGGACTTGTTTGTCAAGCTCGGAGACTAAACACCTTAGAAGCCTCGTAATTAGGGATAGAAAGCCCGAGACACCAAGGTCCTCTCCAGAACACATTTTGTAAACTAAGATAGAACCATCCTGGGGGAAGGCTCCTTGGGGAGGGGGCTCATTTGAGCCTCTCATTGGGGAATCTTTGATAGGTATGCTAATTAGTAAGACCTGTAATGTTAGACCCATGTGTGTGCATTGCGGTGTTCATTTTGGCGTATTCCACCTGGACATGGTTCACCTAAGGTTGCTTAAAATAAATACAAAGGTATAATCCCTTTTTCCCTTCTAACTGTGTTTGATTCTTGATTTTAAGACCAGGAAAAGGTATCACAACAAGTTTGAGATCACTTTGACCTTTGGTAAGGAGCTGAGTATTCTTCCAACCTATCCTCTGACATCTCTCAAAACTGCAGCCAAGGGTACCAGAGGGTTTAGCTGAGAAAGGGGAGCAGCTTCAGGACAGAGTAGTAGCAGATATGTCCTGGAGAGCCTTGAACTTTTGGAAAAGTGAGAAACATTGAGGACAGGGAATAGCAAATTATTACGGGATTCTGTGGGCAGATGATGGGTCTGTGAGGCCTCGTGGAACTTCAGCTGGTTTAGAGAACCTCTTAAACTTCTGGGTATTCACTTAAAACATGCTTCCACTAATGTCACTGGCAGCACTTTTCTGTTCCCTTGTCTAGCTACAAAATGTCATGTTATTCTTCTACACATAATTATCTAATTGTTATTTGAGTCCTCTTAAACCCTTTTGCTGTTCATTTAGCAAGTTACCAGTGAGGCTAATGACATCAAGAAAATTGCTCTGAAAGGAGTTGCCTGTACACTGTGATGTGTCATAAATATAGATGAATGCAAAGTAAGATGCTGCACATAAAATGCAAATGAGCAGGGAATGAGATTCAGTTGTTCACCAGAGATTCGGATCTTGATGGAGAAGCCTCTGTAGGGCTACTGAGAAAAAACAGGCTTATGTTTCAACTCTCCAGCTGCTGCTGAGTAGGGACTGCAACCTGTCATAGAGCACTAATTGAACAGGATGCTGCTGGAAGGAAATATGTGTCAGTGCCAGTCCCCTAGTGAAAAGCCATAAGGTATATTCATGGAGGAGCAACAAACAATGAGCTGCTTGGGTCAAAAGTGTAGCCTCAAAAGCAAAAAATGTCAGGAGGGTAAGCAGCCACGGGAGAGTTCTCCAGTAGCTGAGGAAAGTAAAAGATGGTTTAAATGCCCCAAAGATTAAAGTGGCTTCTGCAAGAGAAGCATCAGGAAGACCACCGGAGGGAATAAACAGCTGTCATGGGAGGCAGTAACTTAGTATAATACAATTTTATTTCACTTTACATCTTTAATGCAAACCAACACCCATGCAATTTCCCTGGCTTAAACACCCCAAGAAAGTCAATGTTAAGTGGAAAATTGGAGGAGGAGATGGAGGGGGAGAAGGCACTGCATCCCTGTCCCATCCACCTCTATAGCAGGCAGGAGTGCAGAAGGGACAGGAATACAGGCACTTCAGGCAGCAGTTTTAGAAGCACCAAATGTCCATGCATTAAAGTACGTTCATATTTTGCGATATTTTAAATTATTGTCATTATGTAATTTCTTCCAAACTAGAACCGGCACTGAGGTCTCCCAGATAGCTGGCGTGAAACACCTGAAAGGACTTTGAGTTCCAAAGACTTTTCTATTAGGCTAGACAATCTCACATATATAGCTGACAAAAGACACAGCTGTTGTTTAATGACAGCAGTAATTTGAAGAGGTACATCAATGGAACCTGCAATCTTTAGTCAGCTTGATCTAAAAACACCGTTCCACAAACAAAGGTAGAAGAACTTTTTCATACCTCCTCATGTCCATGTCTCTATTTGGGCATATAGGACAGTCAATTTTGTTATGACCTGCAAAGCAGGAGCCATAAGACTACCTAAAAGTTTTGAGGCAAGTGCATTTCAATAACATCTCAGAAGTTGGTGTGGACAGCTTAGATATGAGTTTTCTGCTGCAGGGCTGCAAAGTCTTTGATCAGCTTCCTAATTTTCTGCAACTATTAATATATTCATTTCACATTTTTCAATACATTGATTTAGCTCCTAGGTGATCAGCACCTAGGACTGGGATCAAGAAACCCATCTAGATCACTGTTACAAAAAGCCTGGTTTGTTGCCATTTCTTTGGTGAGTTAAGCATGTTGCATGTGGTCAGGTGAGTTGTTCAGACACATAAAATGTACAAGCAGAGGTTTTTTAGCATTAGCCCCAAATCTCTCTTTATTTGCAGAGACAATTATATTCTTCTTCACTATTTCTCAGTATCGTGATGTCCACTGAGAGGGTTTGATGTTCCTTAAACAGTCCTACTACAATTCAGATAGTTTATTATTACTAACCATCCCTTTATTAATAAACCTTCTCCCAGAGAGGTACTAGGAATCTGTGAATCACTTTCACTAAGAAAAGAGATTTTGTGTTTTAGATATTGTTTTTGTTCCCTAAAACTTCCAAAAATTCCAAAATCAGGTAGATTCTTGATATTACCTTTATTGTAGAGATACTAGAGAGAAGGCCAGGGAAATCATTCCTGTTCCAGAAAAGTTCTTTGCTGCTGAATCCCTTTTTTTAGGGGTAACCCTGTTAAAATCACTTTCTAAATCTTACAGAAGAAAAAAATCAACCACAAGTTGAAAGGGGATAGATACAAAGGAAAACTTGAAGGGCAAATACGGAAATCTATTTTTTAAAGTTGCTTTTTCTGAGCTAGCATCTATTTGAATATGACTGTTGTGCAAGAATACACTGATGTGATTTAAAAATAAAAAGACTAGCAAAATAATAGTGGTTTTCATTATTTCTCCATTGGGAATTTCTGGCTTTGTTAGTAGATTTTGGCTTCGTTGTTAGCGGACAAATGTTGAATAATAAACAAAGCATGTCCTCCTAAATTAAATGTAGCTTTTGAATTATGCAGCTGTAATGCTCACTCCTCTGCTGAGAACAAAGGGTTAAACAGCGTGAAATATTACCTCTCTGTGTGAGAAGAGGGATTGAATTTCAGAAGGCAAGGTCTTACAGTAGATCCTGACTCAGACATGCTTTTACTGATTCAGCCATAGCATTCACTTGGAAAGCTTTACATCATGGCCCTGGCAGACTCCCAGGCTTTCCCAGTGCGAGTTGCTATTTTTCCTTTAGCTTACCAAAAATAGCCATGCATAGATTTAGTGTACTTGGTTTTCTGGTGTTTACAGGCATGCAAGTGTTTTCAGGATTGCTCTGGGCAGTCAGAGACTATTCCAGGTTGGAGACAAATGGGGAAAATATGGAATTTCTTTGCAGGCAGAGACATCCACTCCAGAGTCTGGTACTTGGGAGACCTCTAAACATCCAACCCATTACACTGGCCCCATCTTCCACGTGCGTGTTCACAGCTCAGAACCAGCCTTTCTGGATGGTTGTGGTCATTTCCAAGGGGCTAATTGCTCCCTTTCCCATGACCCTTGTGGTACGCTGACCATCAGGGCAGACTTTCTTCAGAGTGAGGAACCAAATTCTAGCTTCAAAATGTTGAGCAAAAAAACCCTCATCTGCTACATGAAGGGATGAGCATCATGATGACATCTCCATACAAATCTGCTGACCTTTTTTCAGGCCCTTTTCCTACAGCTGGAAGGACAGAGCCTCAGCTGCTGTCACAGCTGTCATACATTATAACTCCTGGGCAAATGGAGATGCCTTCTGCTTCGTGCACATTGATATGAAGTGACTGACACACCCCAGTGCAGAGGATTTTTGGGTATGTAGCACAGAAAATTTTGAAAGGAGACCAGCAAGACGCCTAAACCACAACAATCTTAATGCTCAGCTGCCGACACAGGCATCCCTAGCATGCTTCTTATCTGGGGGGCACAGAAAACACCAGCATGAGCATCTTGGCCACCACAGGACTTCCTAAAGCAAGATATCTAAAAGACAGTGTTCCTGCCAGCATCCAGGCTTGCAAGGCAGACTGCAATTTTAGAAGTAACACACAGTTGTTTCTTGGCTGTAGAAGGCAGTTGGCAATAGCAATGAGCTCTCAACAAGGTTTTCCTGAGACAGCTTACCTAAAACAAATCACAGCATGAGTTACAGCAAGAGGTTAGCACATATTTTTGCTTCAGCTCACTACCAGCCAGCTTTGTTAACTTCCTAACACAGCTGCGTGCTCTGCCTCCAAGCCCAGGGTGAGTGCAGCAATCATCTCCAGTAAAAAGAATGGACCTAACAATGTGGTAGCTTTTGGCCCAGTTTTTTTCAAGGAAATTATCTGAATATCATCTCAAGGTCCAGAAGACTGGTAAATGGAATAACTATAAAATGTCACAAGACGTCACAGCTCTCTCTGCTGTGCTATTTGTCTCATTGGTCACAACCACCCAATATCTATGGCACAAATCTGGAGAGGAAGAAAGACGAAAGCATCATGGCCAAACGGTCTGTCAGTATAGTGTACCTGCTCCTCACCCTTCTCCCCCGCACCAGGGAAGAACAGTGACAAGCATTAGTCTGGAACTCAGATTGAATCTCAGCTGGAGATTCCTTCTGTGATGGCAGTAGGGAGAGTGTCTCAGTCAGAGCTCACCTAAGGAATGCAAAGGTGTTGAGCAGAACTGTAGCTGGGAAATGGTTTACTTTTGTTGTGGGAAAGGAAGTTGAGCAGGTTGTCTAGCAGGGAAGCTGAGTGCCCTATTTATTGACTGGAGTTTTCTTGAAATTTTGTCGTGTAGAAACAGTTAGGGGAAAGCTCATGTTCAGATCATTTCATCCCAGGTTACTTCCCTATTTTTTTTTTTTTTATTAATTTACAGAAGACATCACAGAAGGCATGGGGAGATTTAGGTTGTACATCAGAAAGAAATTCTTCACAGGAAGGGTGATTAGTCATTGGAATGGACTACCCAGGGAGGCAGTGGAGTCACCACCCATGGAGGTGTTTAAGAAAAGATGGCACTTAGGGCAGTGGTCTGGTTGACACTGTGGTGGTTGGTCATAGGTTGGACTTGATCTCAGAGTTCTTTTCCAACCTGGTTGATTCTGTGATACACTTTCCAGGTGGCACACAGATATCCGCCTGTGATACCATTTTATCCCCATGCCCCTCCTGTTGCACGCTCTTCTCTTAACAGCATGGTCTCTTAATTCATCATCTAATACCTTCCTTTGCTATTTTCCTTTCTTTTTACACATGTTGTTCATAAGAGCTGGAAATGACAGGAGATCTGTGAAACCTGGAAAAAGGCAGTTTCTTTTACTCAATTCAAAGTACAGGATAGAAGGGTCTGTATGTACATTTGTCTGTACCTAGACATATGCACGTATGTAGCTGTGCATGTATATTCTGTTTTCAGAATATTTTTTTAAATGTACCCCTAAATGCTGACAATGCAAAACCAACAGCCCCATGCAACTCTGTCAAGTTAGAAAGTGTAGGTTGGGCAGCCAGCACCAACCTTAATAAACAAAAATAACTGCCTGGGTCTGAACCAAATATTTTCTCATCAGTATGCAGCACCAGGGTGAAGGATGAGGCAAATGAGGAGTGGGAGGATATAAAACAAACAGTAAAATGGAAAAATGTCAACTGTGCTCAGACCTTCCCTTCTGCTTCTCACAGCCCACTCCAAGCAATGCAGTTGGGGTATGCGACAGGCTGTGCACAGAGCAGGGGTAGCACGCATACAGCTGAACACATCTGGTTAGCAGTTGCCTAGTTTCGTGCTGTGAGTCAGCCAACGCCATCCACATTTCTAAGCCAGCCCTCTTCCATTGTTACAGAGTGGTTTATGACTTGACTTCTCCTTTATAATAGGTTCATTCCTCTTGCTAACAATACTGCTGTCACTCTTTCATCTTTGCCTCCTTGTTTGGCACAGTTTCATCCACACGTGCATACGTAGAGTCAGACCCAGTGTGACTGAGAGGGAAACGTTTGCATAGGAGAATTTGATGCAAGTACCTTATCTGCAATGCTAAACACCTCCCCCTCTTAAGGTTTTTCCTGACAAAGCAAACCATATTTACTTAGGTGTGTAACGGTGGTTGGCAGGCCTGGATTTGGCATCAAAGGGGAAAACTGTGACTTCAGTACTTCCAGGTACAAGACAAGATGTATGTTAATGCTTTTTTTTTGCTAAAGATGTGGTTACATAAGGAAGTGCAGAAAAGTAGATGAACTCCCTTTGTTAGATTAGCCTCACTCAGCCAGGAGCAGCCCATCTGTCCTTTCCCTCTTTTCTACCATCCATGCCATCACAAAAGTGGCTAGGGACAGTGTCCTGATCGTTGTTAGTTATTTAATAGAGATGGTGGTGAGGAAAAAAGTCATCCCACAGTCATCACTGCTTACTGTTCTCAATTTATTATCTCTACTTTCCCATCCTGCTAAGGAACTGAGGTTTCGATGTGGCTGGAAGTCACTGGTAGTAGCACAAGGAAGCTCAGATAAAGAGAAGAAAATATGGGCAGACAGGTACCTGTAAGCTGGTCCATGCAGAAGGCACGAAGAAAGATTGGAGAAGAAACTCTTTCTGGGCTCTGGGGGTTACGCTAGACAAAGAACAGGGATACAGCCATGGAAATACAGCTGTGCACATGGAAGATGTGATAGACTGGCAAAGTCAAATTGCTTCAGAAGCAAAATTAACTGTGATTACTTGATGCAAGACATCACTCAAACCAATCAAATTGTTATTTTGGGAAATCATAAATTTGTATCCAGAGTCAGTTTGTCACTCATTAAAAACTTATAAGAATGATTAGGAAATGAACTTAATAAGTAAATGTTCTCTTTTTCATTTAATAGCTTAAAATATAAGATGATCTCATCTGGCTCTTACATGACCCCTGACCACATCACAGGTAATTAATTTTATTCTCATCCTTACTGCTAGCATTGGGCCCAATCTGATTATTTCTGATGCAAACATAGCTGAAACCTCCCTGCCACCCTCTCTATCTGGATGGGGAGTGTTATATATACCCCAAATATGGTGCATCTGTATCTCACTCACTGCTTGCTTCCCAGGGCAGAGTAGTGCTATGGTGATCACAACATACACAAAGAAGAAGGAGGAATCCTTATGCAACAGTAAATGGGGTGTAGTCCAGAGAACACATGTGATTTCTCTATATTACGGTGTGAATTATTTTAGTGGCTGCATGTAATAGATGGATAATTACTACGTAGACCACTTTCACCAGGCTTTTACACTTACTTGAAAAATTGACCAGGCTGAGAAAGTCCCCTGTTGGAGGGACTTCAGAGGTCAGTTTGGTGGATTTTCTTGTGTACTGCGTATCTGTAGACTCAGCCTGGGATTCTAATTTTAAGGAGTTTCCATGAAAAGCAGCATTTTTAAGCTATGCAGAAGTAGGCCTCGTCATTATTAAAATATCACTTAAAACACATTTTGAACAGGGTTCTTAGGTACATATAATTTCTTTTTACGATGCAAGGACATATTTTTCCCACAAGCATATGCCTTTTTTTTCTGAGTGAAATATTCCTCTCTTTCTAAGAATTACGCCTATAAAGATGGAATGGGTCTTTACATGGAAGAAATACAGATCATTCTGTATCTTTAAGAGGTAAACTATATTGGAGAAAAAAACTTCTTCAGAAAACAAATTTTAAAAAAAATTAAAAATCCAAACCGACGGTTTTTAAAAAGAAACAATTTCTAATGGAAGTTACTGTAATATGAATGTAGCAGTGAATTCACTTTACCTTTAAATTTTACTTTTCCTTACTTGGAGACACAGGCATTTGAAATCGGTACTTCTTAAGCCTCCTTTTCAATAGAATAACTACAAGAAACCCAAGGGATTCAAGTGTCCAACAGGTTAAGAGCAGTTTTATTTAATGCATTGTCCTGCTTTGCTGAAAGGGAATGATGATCTCACCATTGGCTCAAAAAGAGACCTTTTTTGATTTGCTTTCTGCTCATCCATGCTTCACAGTGCAATTCTCTATTTTGTTCTCTCCATATCTAGGAAAAAAATAATAAATGCCACTGTGACACATTTTCAGAAAGTGACAACATGGTTTAGAAGCTGTCAGTACCTAATGAAGCATTTCAGCTCTATTTTATAAGCTGTGATTATCATGATCATTTTTACTGATACATATATAGATTTGACATCTGCAGCCTTTTAGCCTTTTAAATAATCTGGTCAGCAAAATTGCTAGTATGTAGGTCAATTTAACCATTTCTTTCCAGATTTTCTGGTGGGTTTTTTTAAATCTTATGGTCTCTCTTATGGGTATATGTTGCTGCTTCCCTGCAGAAAACAGAGCAGAGAAGACTTGGAAGATTTTCAACAAACTCAGTTATAAACTCAGGAACGTCTTATTACTTACTATATTTCCTTAAGACAATGCGTCATATCAGTAACATTGACAGAAAGGCTCTGACCCAAGAATTAAAGCAGAGACCAGAAGTATTGCTCACACTGCTTTCAGGTTATAAAAATATTTGTTTAATTGTAATTCTTCTCATATATATCTTGAGGTGACAGGAGCGATAACAAGGTGCTGCTGATGCGATGTGGGGAGGGGGACGGTGCAGGAGCTGCGTGGGTAGACACAGCTGTGCAAAGCGCACACACCTGGCTGTGCATGAAGGTACAAGCGAGTACAAACCTGGATAATCAGAGAATAACTTGGGTTGGAAGGGACCCCATGCTCAAGACTGGTCAGGTTACATAGGGATCTGTCCACCTAGGGTGTACTCTTATACTTTCAGAGTATAAAAAAAAAAGAGCTTGTTCTTACTTTGCTTGGCAGACAACTGATTTGGGTCTGAATGGGACCCTACGTGAGTAACCACAACATTGAGTGGAATGTTTGAACGTATGATTCCCCTTAGGCATGCGGGTGGCCCTGGTGAATTTCAGCTGCCTCCAAAACATCCCCATGGAGATTTGTACTGAACTGATTGCACATGACAGCTGTGCAGTCTGACACACAGCATAGGTGGACCATATCAGCAGTGTGTGAATTTGTTCATAACAGAAATCCCCAAAATAGTGGCTGATCCCCCTGATCCCCACCTTTTGATCACCAACAAAATCTTCCTGTTAATCTCAAAGATAAACAAGCAAATGATGTGTGATTTTTCTAAAGATTTTATTTTACTTAGTAAAAGGGAACTAGTTGCTCCCGGCTGGAGATCTGTAACTAAACTTACTTTTGAAGCAATTTTGAAAAGTGTTTTTCAGACCAAGAATTTTTGTGTGTGTGTTTGTGAAATGGTTGGTTGGATTTCAGCTTGGTTCTTCCATTCTGCCATATTAAGTACAACCTCTCTAGGAAAATAGGTCTTTCTGTTCTTCTTCATTTTGAAATCAAGATGTTTAGTCAAACAGCCAAACACAAGGACTGCCGATGTTACACAACTATGAACCTACAGCAGGTTAAGTGCTGTAAATGGTGACCACAAGGTAAGTGCATTTGCACACCTATGCTAAACATTCATGCCATGCATGAAATACCTTCCTAGACCCACGCAGTGCTGATCATAGGTCTTGCACCAGGAGACACCAAATTCAAGTGCAAGTTAATGATTCACACATATTTGTGTCTGTGTATGTGTACACTGAGATACTCGCACATATAAAAAAAATAAAGGCCAGCTCCATTTTAACACCAGTTTTTAGGTAACTTAGTTTTCTATAAATGCTGGTTTGTGCCTCTTCCTGGAATCCACCTACAGATAGACAAGAACTAAAGAATCCTGGAAAACTGTCATAGCAACACTTCAGGTTGCAGTTGGGAAGCCTGTGCAATATTGGTAGCTTGTTTCAAAACTGACATCCAAAAAATCAAGTTTAACATCCAGCACCTGTTCAGTGCTTTTAAGAATCAGGGCCATTCACTATAATAGTCGCTTGCCTGTGCTCTTGCTGCACGACGTATTTTTAACCCATGAAATGCATTCTCAACAAAAATTGATAAAATTACATTTTCACTGTGAATTGCCTCATTAACTTTCCTAAAATAATATATGGTCTCTCCCTTTCACACAAAACTATAGCATTATTTTCATTAAGCAGTGCTAACAGATAAAAGCTCTTTCCCCTTTCCTGTCTTCTTTGTAAACAGATTCTTCCTATAAGAAATCATAACATGAAATTCATTCCTGGAACAATGAGTATAACCCTGTGTCAGATTTCAAGGATCTTGTTTTCATTTCCCAGTTACTGTACAAATGAAATAACCATGAATGCCCAGTGAATGGCTACACTAAGTCAGAAGGTCTTCTAAATTATTAACAGTTCATTGCACCACTAAATTTATGACTACCTACTAGAGTTTGCACAGGGAAGCACAATAGATCAGCTGCTAATTAAGGACTAAACAGCCAGCTGAAGCAGATACTAATGCCTTAGGTTTTAACTTTCATATTTTTCAAATCCTTACTGCCTAGTGTGTAATTCTGAAGTTTTGTGTGGCCTGTTTACTGCTGTTCATTCATGCTGGTTAGACATAACAAGTTTCTCTAGGTTTCCACTTCAAGGACACCAGGCCCCAAAATGTGTAAACTAAAAGCCTCTAAAGGGGGGGCAAGCTTGGGGAAATTACATCATTAACTGAGGTTGTAACTGGAGAATTAACCCTGAAATGCAACTGGACCAAACTTATAAAAGTGTGAAGAACCCACGAGCCGGAGTCCACCTTGGGTGTAGCTTTTTGACTGCCCAGGGTGTACCTTTGAAGACCCTTCAAATAAATACCTACCTTTATTTTCTTATTCTTGTCTAGTCTCTGTTTTAGGTAGCCAACCTCAAGGCATCAATATAGTGAAAACATTTTCTTTTAGACAAGCTGGTGGCCCATTTCTAAAGGTCATGAATGGGTCTGTTGGCCAAAGAAGCAACACCTTTTATTTTCAAGAAGAACCAATTGAGGAAATCAGAAGTACGGTCCTAGTGCAAAGAGATTGCAGTATTGTTGCTTAAAATATTCATTGTACATATTGTTTGCTTCCACAAAATATCCCAAATGTCCTTTTCCCTATTTTTTTCATCCCAAAACTACTGTGGCTCTATTGGAGCCCCAGAAAACAGGCAAACACTCCTTACAGAGTAGCCAGCATACCCACCCCTGCACAGTGTACCCTCATGCCTGAAGCAGAAAGTTGTGGCCATAGCTCTGTTCCTCCAGACAGGCTGTCATATTGTCTCCAAGCAGAGCATTCTTCTTCTCCTACTGCCATTTGCACCCAGAAACGCTAGCCTGGAGTTCGTGTCCATTCAGGCTCAGGGCTCAGGACCTCGCATGCTGCCCTTGCCACATATTGCCCATAACCACACAGCTGTTGTGTGTCTCTGTGCTGTTAGACATAAAACGACCAAAGCACTCAGAGTCAAAGCCCATTATTATATTTTCTTATTGTTCTGCAAGTAGTGCAGTTTGGTCTACACTTGTGCTCATTATCAGTGCTGTGTGTAAGATCTGGTATGAAGCAAGTAATTATAATCTCTCTCTGCTTCTGATGGCAGATTTTCTATATTCAAAGTACATACAGAAAAATATTTTGGGGGGTTTTAAAAAAAATTTTCTTTCAGTATTGACCCTAGTCATAGAGTCATCTCTTCATTTACTTTCCAACTTTCATTTGTAAGGATGGCAAAAAGCCACTCACTGTTTCCTCATGGTCTGTTTTACATGATGTTCAGCCTGAGAGAGCACAAACATTCCTGAAGGGTCTTTGGACGAGCTGAAGGGAAGCCGGCTGAAAAGCACACAAACACTGGAAAACTCCTTTGGGTTTTTTCATCCCATAGATCCAGCCCCTCTCAGTTTAAAATTAGTGCATGTGTTTCTGTCTTTTTATGCTGCTGGACTCTTGCAGACAGAACCCTACATAGCATGTGTACCACTTCTCTTTTTTGCCCTCTTTTTCTCTCTCATACAAACTAAAACACAGACAGACAGGCAGACAGGCAGACAGGCAGACAGACAGACACACACACACACACACACACACACACACGCACAGAGTAACAGCTTGTCAACAGCTTTAGCAAAGTAAAATACAAATGATAATTAGAAACATGTGGCCCTAGAAAAGCAGCACAGAAAGTAAAATGTCATCTTTTTTCCAAATGACCTAATTAGAAAAGCCTTGAGTATTGGCTACAATATAATGGTTTTACACAGCTTTTTAACATAGACTTCCTGTTTTAAAACAACGCAATTTCGTGCTCATAAAGAAAAAAAAAAGAAAAAAAACCCAAGGCATTTAATGCTGGTAAAATTAGGCCTCACAACAACACCTGCCTCAAGAAATCTCCAGCTTTTTAGATCTGTCAACAGAGCACTGTGTATTTGTCATCCCATAATGACCATCAAGAAGCCAGCACCAGGACAGCTGCCAACTCCTGAGAGAGCCTGAAGAGACACTCCAGTATCACACGGAGGAGGCAGGCACAGGTGGTTCCACAACCCCTGCCTGTACCATCCAGCTGGAGCATCCTCACCTTGACTGAGCCAAAGGCGATGTGCAGAGCAGGGGGAGGCGTGACGGGGTGAGAAGGAAAGGCGCTGGAGGCATTAAGAAATGCAGACAAAATATGGAAAAAGGAAGGAAGAGATCAGTGTGCAAGCGAAGGAATGGATGAGGAGTTCTTGCCCAGGGTCATGTCAAAAAGAAGATCATGGGCTTCATTCAGGAGTGTTTCCCAGTTTAGTTTCACCTACTCACTTCTTACTCCACACTCTTGTTTAATGATTTTCTTTGTTCTGGTGAACATGCATGCCATTTATTCCTGCAAAACTATTAATCCCAACTTATTCATCGTTTAGAGAAGCTATATTTAGTTTATGGCTTTTCCCCATAAATCAAACCTCTCAGGCTCGTCAATTTTAAACAGTTTAATTATGGCAGCTATTCCCAAGCTGTAGGGCATGTCCCCACCACAGTGGGAGTGCAGGAGGCTGGAAAACCAGCACAGGACAGCAATAAGGGGAGGATGTGAGCTGGCTCCCAGGCTGGAAGCAGGATAACCAACTTACCATGGGTTTGGCCTGAGCTAATTAAAGAGAGGGACAGAGCACATGAGGGAAGAAAGAGCTAGAGAAAATAGCTTGGGAAGCACTGAGTTAAGCCTATACTCTGTATTATTAAAGGCAGTCTAAGCAGGTTTCTGTATCTTCAGCCAAAGAGAAGCCCAAACTTTCACATGGAAGAGAGTTTTAAAGCTGTGCAGCCATCATAAATGTAGGAGGGACATAAAGTTTGAGTTTCTACATCCCTGGGGGCTTAGAATTTCTCTGCTCATAATGGTTTCATTGGGAATCAATGGCATTGCCCATTTCTCAGGCAGTCTCTGTGTCCCATAGGATTGAGCTGGATGAAGCAGCCTGGAAAAATAATACATGCTGTGCATGTAATGAGCTGCTTAACCATTTTTTCCAAGCATCCAAAAGCATGTGATCTTCATTGAAAACTGCAGATGCCAAGTTTAGAGCTTTACATTCAAACTCTGTTTGAGAGTCTGTAATGGAAAAAAAAAAAAAAAGAAAAAACAAAAAAGGGAGGAAGAAAGATGCAGTTACTTGGTAAAAAGGCGTAATATTTCCTTTTATTCATTGTTCTGAAATGAGTGTTTGGATTTTACTCAGCAGTTTATTTGCTCTGGTTTGAGAAGAAAAAGTGTCAGATTTTTACCCTTAAAGGTAATTTTACTATGAGAGCCACTGAAAATAGGCGTTGTAAAATAAAAGAATCATAACAATAGTAGCACAATGATATTGTATATTAATAATTGCTTCCTCATGGTAATACTTTTAGTGGTACTGGGTATCTCACCCATAATTAGACAAGGACATTCAGATATACTTGATGCTTACAATAAACATCCCAGAATGAAAAAGACAAGCACTGGCAAGATACTGTATCATTTGTAATACAAGTTATGTGAACACTTAAGGTTAGAGAGTGACAATTAGCATCTTCCCTATGTCACACTGAAAATGCAGACATTATCCTCAAGAGTCTTTTTTTTTCTCTCCATATATGCAAGGGGTACCAAGACCCACAGAGGCAGAATCAGATCTCTGGAAAGCATTCACACCTGCATGGGGCTGTATGTTGATCTGTGGAGAATCAGGTCAGTAAGATGTAACTTGGTTTCAAAGACTGAAAGGTACTAATTTTATATGCCAGTTAATCCATCAGATCACAAGGAGACTGAGGAAATGCTTTTATCTTTAAAATGACAGGCATTAATAATGTTACTAGAATTTCCTTTATATATAACTTTAATAGTTTCAGGACTCTTAAATATCTGTACAATGGGAAAGCTTCTGAAATATAAAAGGCAATGTCCCTTTCAGAGTTACTGGCATTGCCAGCATGGGTGTGGGAAGATGAAATATGTTCTCAGGAAAAAGAAAAGGTTGAACAACAGAAAGGAAAGCCCTAACCACTTAAGGAGAGGTGTATTATATAGGCACTCATGCTGACAGCATTGTAGCTGGTTCTGTAAAGAGAAAGACCAGCTGTGGAGTGGAGCTGAAGCCACTTTTCCCACTCACAGGTATGCAAAAGACGTGAGTTTCGAAACAACCATTGCTATCGACCTTGCAAACTCTTTGGGAAACTTGCAAGGTGAGGTCCAGAGCAAGCGGTTTGGAAAGCCTAAGCCACAAGCTCCAAGTAGGAGCTTGAAAAGAAATGATCTTGGAAAGAAATGTCTGACCTGTTTGCTTAGAACATCATAGCCTCTACAGCTTTCCTTGCCCTTCCTCAGACTAGGTTCTGGAAACCAATGGCTGCTTAAATAAAAAATAGATGAATAAAGGACTCTATTGGGATTGCAGGTCATGTTTTAATAATCTCAGGTTAATGGGACATCAATCTCCCCTCTGCCCCAGGACAAGAGAAAAATGACAGAAAAAAGCCATTTCTTTTTATGCACAGGCTATTAAGGGAGTTCTGCATTCTGTACTTCTGATATACATTTGCTTGGACCACATCAGTTCATGAGAAGAACATGATAAGCACAATCTCCATTTGTGCTTACTCAAGCCTCTAAAAATTCCCTAGCAGGGTGCCAACATGCATCTCAGCTGGATGAAGCTGGAAGCAGCACACCATGATCTGAAACAAAATTAAGCACTCCCTGAACTACTCCCAGAATGTTTTTCTCCCAATATACCTGAGAGTTAGCAGGAAAAGATGTACCTCATGGGCAGAACATAATGTAGCAAGGAGTTACTTGGACATCCTTGCAGGTAATACTTACTGGCCACGTACTGAGCATTTAGCAGCCTGTCATTACTTTTTTGCTCTTTTCCTCCCAGGCTAATGGAGTTCCTGGGAGCTGTTCAGTAATGGAACTCTGCAGGAAGTTAGTGTCCCTGCTTTTTTGTCTTCTCACCTTACTTAATCATCTCTTTACTATAGGACCTATGTTAGCTATCTCATATAGGAGCTGAATCTCTGCCAAACTGTGGCAGAGCTCAGGGGGTGGGGAAGAGAGTTCACAGAAACAGCAAATCACACAACTTTTTGTTTTTGCAGCGTGAATTAATCACTACTATCCCACACCTGCTTCTCTTTAAAAATCAATGAGAAAAAATATCCCAGAAAAATTATACAGATGAACAACCAGATCTATATACTGAAGTTCATGCAATGTGAACTTCAGTTCTTTATTATACTTTTCATTAGCATCACATTAGTACAGCACACTGAGGTTTTCATGACAGCAGTAGTGATTCATTGCCTTTGTTAAAGGATATTTGAAAGTGTGCATAGAACAGATCTGTAGAAAATCTATAGGATATTCCATTTGGTTTGTATGATTCAAGCTCACTGTAGACTCTACAGTCACAGCTTTCCATTTCTGCTGGAAATGGCTATATTTTTTTTTTATTAACTATAATGTGCAGATATGGAAACTGAAGGATACCCAGCTCCTTCCACTTCTCATTTCCAGTCACCCACTCTCTTTCCCTTTCACACACATGCTTTATTGATCTGAATTCTGCATTAATTTTCATCAGAAAACAGATTCAGTTGATCACAGAAGGTTGCTCATTCCAAAGTGGAAAGATTTTTGCTTTGTTTGGCAATGGGGTGCAGTTTTAACAGGTTTGGGCTTTCAGAGTTCACGTTTCATAAGCTAACTGTGTGACTTGAGAGAGGCAATGTGAGCAGTGAGGCAATAGAATATGCACAAACAGCTCTGTCAAATAAAGTTATTGTAATATCAATTGCTTTATTACTTCAGTATCATGTTTTCAGAGTTTCTTACTTCACAGAAATCCTATGTACAAAATAATTCCTTACTTTCCTCTTGGTCTAATGCTGTGGGATTTTTAATTTTCTTCTCAGCAAACACCAAACCAGAAAACTGGCAGCGTCTTTCATTGCTGGCTGATCATTAACACAACCTGCAGGGTTTGCAGGATATGCACAAGGCAGTAATGTGTTTGTGCTGACCTACCAGAATCCTAGAACACTACTTCTGCATCAACATGAAATACTAAGTGCCAGCCTCAGTGAGTTAAACCTCACATCTAGGTTGGACTCGCAAGCATCCCGCTTGTGGCTGGCAAAGAAGGAAAGGTTGCAAAGGTTATCTGTGCCTCAAAGGCAACACCAGACCCTGGAACTCGCTTTCTGAAGCTGTCACTTGGGGACTGCTGAACATGTGTATTGTGACTGCAGGAGTGAAGCTCAGAAGTGCAGCTTGCAAGAAGCTGAGTTCTCACCAGGGGCTAGTAGGAGAATTATTCAGAAGAAAATCTTTCTTTTCAATTTTTTTCTTTACATAACCAATTCAAATAGATATATTCCTCAACTGCTGGTAAATCAAACATAGAAGTAGTTCCTAGACTGTATAAAACTGTCACCCAGAAGGTGCAGGAGACTGGGAAGGAACTGGGGGGACCCTGTTAGTACACCCATGGGGAAATAAACTGGGAAGCTGTTCCAGAGCACAGCAAGTGTAGCAATGTAGCAGAGTAAGCTGCTTGCAAATCTACAGTGAGTGGGGGTACAGCTCTTGTCCCACAGACAAATCTGGCTCCAATAGAATCTGTTTAGAGCCTACAATTTGGAGGGCTGTTCCAGGTCTCTCCGCTTTCTATGGAGAAGGGAAGAAAAATGTTGGATTCTGCGTATGCAGATACCAGCACATGTGAAACACGACCTTTTGAAAATGCTGGACAGCCATCAGGAGATGGTGTCTTCACATATTACCAACGGTTTTAGTCCAGCAACAATAAAATACCCCACCAAAATCGATCCCTGAAGCTACAGCCACTCCAGTATGTTGCTCCTCAGCCTGAAGCAGTTGTGTCCAGAAGTGTAGAGTGTAGCATCAGGACAGCAGGAGGCCCTAAAGTTGACTTTGGTTTTTTAGACCCTTAGAAAGGCAATAAGTAGTTTTTATAAGCTTTGCATTGGGCAGGCAGCACTGCCTTGCACAGAAATGATCAGCAGGACAGTGTTGATGCTTCTGGAAGTCACAATAATTATGGAAACAAGATCTCTGTGTTGTTTTAGCTTCATACTAAGATTAAGAGGTAGATGTTGTCCTGATATCTGGCCTGGGGAGACATGGGCAAAAACAAAGACAAATCTTTGGGCCATATAGCTGATGAATCATATTTTCAGGGAGTTATCTGGTGACACTGTCATGCTGGGAAATGGCTGGCACTGCAGGGACCAGCAACTGCCCTAAATCATTGCAGTTCATGACAGCAACACTTGCACCTGAGATGGGGAGGAGGTCCTGATCCACAGCAACACACTTATATCTTTTTTTTATTTAATAAGCAGTCCAGAAAACACGTCTTATCACAGGAATATGGGGTTGGCCAACGCACCAAAGGCTTGCAGTAGCCCAGTTGGGGCTGGCACAATCTCCACAGAAAGGACTGCTTGGAGCTCAGCAGCTCCATGCACATAGTCGGAAATGACCCCCTTGAGCACGTTGCTCTGATTTTGGGCACATGGAACCAAAATAAGCTGCAGAAGTGCTGCTTCTGCACTGCCCTTATGGCTTGCTGCTTAGGGTAGTGGGAAGCAACTGGAGCGCTCAGAGGCATCAGGCATCTGCCAGCCTAACTGCTTTTACAACCTCAGACCAAAGGTAGGATTTTGCAACAAGCATCTCCTTTGTAAATTCAACCCTGAAATTCTTTCTGAGGAATTGTTTGGTTATTTTTCAGGCCAGTCTGTGGTCTTTCCTGAGAAACAGACATGAGAAAACGTGTACAGGTGCTGAACAAGAATCTCAACATTTTTTAAAAAAACTTCAAAGTTGTTTCCTTAGTATTATTTGAACCAAAATGCATTTTGCTGAGACAAATGACAGCTTAACTGGAACATGCCAATGAAACACACATGCACAAACTACAGCTTGTTAATGTTGAGAATGATATCTTTCTGAATGAAGGTCTCTTACAGGTTGAAAAATCTCTTCCACCTTTGTATGGCTCAGAAAGAAGTGTTTTCTTCTTTTGGCAAGAATTTAGGTCTGTTGTTTAATCAAAAATCACAGAATGGTTTGGGTTGGAAGAGACTAATTAAAGATCATCTCATTTCCAACTCCTCTGCCATGGGCAGGAGCACCTCCTGCTACACCAGGCTGCTGAGAGTCCCATCCAATCTGGCCTTGAACACTTCCAAAGATGAGGCATCCACAACTTTTCTGGGCTGTGTTAGTGCCTCACCTCAGTCACAATAAAGAATTTCTTCCTAATATCTGACATAAATCTATCCTTTTTTAGCTTGAAGCCATTCCCCTTTGTATTACCACTTTTGTCAAAATTTCCTCTCCATCTTTCTTACAGCCCCTTTTAGGCACCTGAAGGTACTCTAAGGTCTCTCTGGAGCCTTCTCTTCTCCGAGCTGAACAACCTCTTCACAGGAGAGGTGTTCTAATAATGTTTCATGCCAGGGATCTACAAGACTGTCATCAGAATTTATTGGAGGTGGTAATGAATTGCTAATTATCATTAATTGGTTTCGAAAAAAACCTTTTCTTTCCACTAAGTTTGTTTTTTCCTTTTCCTCTGAGGCAGAACTTAAAATTTATATGTAGATCAAACCACAAACTCACTTGTTTGTTTGTTTTTTTGTTTCAAATGGACTGTTAACCCATAATTTTATGGCATTTTTTACAGCTTTTGCTATACTTTTAAAATATTCACTAGTCCTTTTAATCACTTGGAAGGTGTTTTTTTTTTTTACCTCAAAGCTAAATAAATTTTGTTGCAAATCAAACATTTATAGATTAGGATCCATCCAGAAAATCTCTTGTATCTGCATCTAGAATTCTGTGCTTGGGATGAGCTGCACAGGATAGTTTGACTTTTGGGTTTTTCAACATTTTTGAAACTGGTTTTCAAAATGAATCACCTGCCCAGTCATGAATGCAATTTCTCAGTTTGTATAGGTAATTGCCATATTTCAGTATGAAGTCTCAGGGGTCACTTCTGTTTTATTCAACATGGTAGGGCAAAATCCAATTGATTTTCATGGCAGAAGCAGACTAAGAACAAGTGGCCATTCAATTCTCATAACTGGATAAATCTTAATTTTTAAAAATGAGGCTTCAGTCATCTAAATTGAGTTTACTGGCATGCTTCCCAATTACAGCTATCCAGTGCTTTCCTTGAGTTTTGTAAAACTACACCATCAGCTCAAGTGTCTTTACTGCTACTGATGAAATGCGTAAGCCAGTGTCCTGTTGTGCTGGACACAAGATGTGCAGACGTCAGTCACAACACAGAAAAAAAATTTTAAATCTACGAAGATTTTTATCATTCATGTTTTTCTTTTCCCCAAATCCATCCCATCTTATTTATAGCTGAATTTAAGTCTCCATGTTCTCCATGAGCATAGCTCAATTTATTACACCAGCCAATTTAAGTGTACAAACTTATCTGAGATATATCCTATATCAGTTTTACACATAAGATACTGGTGATGAAAAATAAAGAGATTTAGGCTTATTTGTTCTTTTCTTTGAAAAGATCAACAGAGTGAACTTGAAAAGAGGACATCCAAGTTGAATTCTTCACTTTGCCAAAAATTCCATGTGTTCTCCTGGGAATTAATTTCATTTCTCGCCTGCTCTGCTCCCTATCATTGAACGGTTTTTCTCTCCTTTTTCTCTCCCATCTATTTGGATCCTTAACACTTCCTTGGCCTCTTGCTGTTTCTAATGATCTTAATACTTCCAAATGCCAATGTGATACAAGTAATAACCACAGGTTTCATATGATTTCTGCTGTGGCAGCATTAGATGGACTAGGTCTGATGGGTTTATACCAAGGTCACATGAGGGTTTTGGGTAATGAGGTACATTGGGAGAAAAAACATAAAAGAAATAGTACTACTTTATGAGCATGCGTCATCAGCCAAAGCCTATGAACTCTGTATACTTAGTTTCTCCAGACACACAGGGGGAAAAAAAGAAACAAAAAGAAAGAAAAAAAACTCTTTATATTCTAGAAGGACTATCAGCAGTTATCCTCTTATTTTCAAAAGGCTCTCTGTTAATGGGTGTGAGCTCCAAATAAAAAAACCAAAACATAAAGAACAGAGTACAATTTTTCCCATCTTGTGAATTTCCGACTTCAGTTGTAAGATCATAGTCCTTTCCTCTCTGATCCCTAAATCTGGCACCAGCTGCAGTAAGGCTTCTCAAAGCTCTTTGATGACTGAAAAATAAAAACCAGAAAAATTTTAATTAGAAAGTAAGGAAATACTCTCAGGATATCAGGAAGCACTAAAGGAAAAGAAATGGGAGACAGATTCGCATTAATGTGTGTGATTTCATAAAGAGGTTTTCTTTTCAAATTCTTCTCCAAAATGTTAGTCTGTATAATGAATTGGACTAACAGGTATGCTATAAATGTAACAACTACTGTAAAATGTGATAAAAATGATGGGTTAACAATCTACATGGAAAAATAGTGACAAGTCAAAATAACAGTGATTTGATCTTTCATGTGAATATTCAGTTCAGTCTGTGATGAGAAATAACATTAATGATGAGAGGATAACTGTCAGAAAATCCTGGGAAAGAAACTTAATGGAAAGAAAAATATTATTCAGACCTCAATTCTTGTAATAAGTAAATTATTACCAACTTTGATATAATTGGACAATTAATATGTAGAAGTGCCATAAAAGCATGTAGAATCTTTACCATGCAACATGAGCTGTTGCTTAATAATAGAGAACCTGGTTTAGTCTAAGACTTTCATAAACAGCATCTTTTTATATTGTCCTTTACCTTCAGAAAATTATCCCATTTTTCAAGAGATCTTTTCTTAGGGTGTTAATAACAGAGTAGAGAGTTTTTGAAAAGGCTTTCCAGAGATAATCTTCTCAATTTTTAAGGAGTGACTGCACTTCTTATTTGATAGCAGTAATTTTATTTTTAACTGCATGAAAGTTGCCCTTGACTGTAATGAGGTATAGTAAGGATGTAAATATCACATAGGCACACATCTATATGGGAGTCTGTGGTGCACATGAAGGTGCAGGTTATTCAGGACTGGTTCTGCTGTTCTGGAGATTGATATTGAACTGGCAGCTGAGACACTGTCAGACATCTTTGAAAATGTACATAAGTGATAATATGCAGGTGATGCGTTTTGCAGCAAGGCTGGTGCAGAAAGCCTTTAAGATCCAGAAACACTAATTCAGATCATGTCTTGGACTCACTCTGATGACAGTCTCATGTCTTGTCACTCCAGCTGCAAAGAGTTAGGGGTCCATTAGGCTAGAAAGTCAAAAGCACCCAGCTGTGAGCCTTTGTGTGTCTCTGCTTTATGCACCTTCTGTAAGGAGACTTCAGAAACTGTCCTAGGGCACTTGCCTCAGGTGATACTTTGCCTTCATTTGGTAGTGGTGAACATGTTCTTACACCTTACAAGAGAGATAATTTACAACACAAGAACCCCTGGTGGGAAAATCTATTCCAGAACAGGTCTGTGCAAGAGAGGATGTTTTCCTGCCTGCAAAAGTCTCTTGGTTTGCTTTTATAGAAAATTCACAAGTGCATGTAGGGGCTCACCTAAAAACAAGGGTGCAAAGCAAAATCACACACACTTCCTTCACAGAACTGATCCCAACAAAAAATATTGCATGTTTTTTTCCCATGACCTGTCAGGTTGATGGAGTGTATAGAATTAACTACAGAAGAGTTTGGAGAGTTTCAGTGACATCTGATACATAGAGTCACCTGAAATGTCTCAAACAGGTTGAATTGCAGTGAGATCTCCTATTAGCCAGCTACTGAGGAAGACATTCTTCATCTAGGAAATCCTCCCAGAAATGCAGTCAGCAAGAACTAATGGCCAGTGAGAAAAAGCCAGCACAGAAGTGACATCCTTCTGTTCCCAGAGGTTTGATTCTTTCCAATTTGTTTTTCCTGTTGAAATGAGACCCAGCTAATAAAGTTCTATGTAATGTATTCAGATTCCTGTGGTTAGAGTGGATGCTTTTTTTTTTTCTTGCATGACATTTTTTCAAAGTCATCTTTATATGTATGATTCCTGCCTGCCAAATATCTGCCCAATTTGAAATCTATATCTAGCCTGAAACATTTTGTTTTGTCCTCTGGTTGACCGTCTGCACCAGTGAAAGACATCCTTGTGAAGAAGTGCCCCTTTGCTTCTGTGGTTACCAATACTGTTCCACAGTTTCCAAGGGTGATGCTATTATATTGCTCTAGCCACTCTGTGCACCCTGGTGAGTAATTTATTGGCCAAGATCCTAACAGTGGAAAGGCCTGTCTAGAATCTTGCTGAATTTTAAAAGGTAGGAATATTGCACTTCATAACAAGCAGTCATTAATGATAACCAACAATATAATTCCTATGGAATTATGCCTTGCATGTGCATGAAATTCCCAAGCAAAATAAAAAGCAAACAAAAGAAGTTAACCTCTTGTGTGCTGTGCTTCCTGGTGCATAATTACAGTGTAGTGGAAAGAGCGTGACCCTGTAGCTGTCCAACATTATAATTAGCATTTCCCATACTGAAGGCTATTGTCTGGAGAACAGTTTTGTCTCTCCTCTATTCTGACTTGTGCAAAATTATACCCTTAAATGTGAGTTCATGGCCCTTTCTCAAAGCCAGCCTTCTGTTTTCAGCGTAGCCCCAAAATCAATGGACTGGCAGGATGTGCAGCATACACCCACAGGGTCAGTTTGATGCTCATTCACTAGATACATACGGTGCATTGTAAGGATCTATATGAGATAACAATGATTTTCCACTTTTCAAATGTAGCCACATGAGATTAGGGTATTCGGCAGAAAAACGCTGCCAACTCTTTATGTCATCCTATTAATGGGGAGTAGCAGGGTCTGTACATTTTTCTAGGATTACAGAGCAAAAACCTGCTCAAAAATCTTCCTGTTTCTCTTCTTATGTATAAATGAAGCACTGCATTGTACCTCATTAAAACAAACTAAGGCACCTCATTAACACTCACCAAGAAGTAGTTTTCATGTCAGAATTGTAAGTCTGTATGATTCTGACATGAAAAGTTTTACCAAAGGAAAGCTCAATTTAATTAATGTGATACTGACAGGTTTTAGCAAAAGATTAACAATCAGAAGTTCAGAATTTTCCCTAGACTGAGGTCTGATGAAAAAGCATGATCCTTACCACAATCTGGTTTTTTAGTTGAAAATTTCTGGCATTCTTAATTATAGGATTTGACTTTTTAAAGTAGTTTTTACTGTTATCTTTCTTCTCTTCAAGGTGAATTCATGGACCTGCACAGGTACAAATGTAACTGTGGGCAAGTTTTCCTAATTTCAACACCAAAATGAGCAGTCCTATTTTCAAAAGTGAAGATCATGTAAAGCCCCAAGTGAGCTCAAGCAAAGGAAGTCAGCTAGGGAAAAAACTCAGATAGATGTACTGTTTATAAAGTAATTTTCTCATGGCACCCTGATTGGTGCACTGGTGATCAGCACTATTACAAGTTAGCATTTTTTTAAGAATCTAACAGGGATTTAGGAGTGAAAAATTTAATACTCTTGTTGAAAAATCTTGCATTAGATGTTCTATGTAATAAAAAGTAATTCTTTCTTATAATTTTTATTTTTCCTGTGATGGTGGTGTAAGAAAACATTAAAAAATTACATCTTTTTGATTCAATTTTTTCAGATTCCCAAATAAGTAGGAATACCATAGTTCAGACCTCTAAAACAACCCTTTAATTCTGAGACACAACTGCTCTGCTCTGCTGCTGCCTGATCTGAGGCATTGCTGTTACATGTGTTACTGTACAATTTTATATTAAATTTTCTTTTTCTGCCAAGAATAGAAAAAACCCCATGCCTCATCCAGTTTGAGTATGGTGAATATCCATCCATTCAATTTGTCTTGAATGAACTTTTTGTCCTTAGAAGGCCAAAAAGCAGGCAGCACCTAAAACTGAAGTCCACCATCAACTGTACCAGAGAATTACCGGCAATTTACAACACAGAATCACAGAACAGTCTTGGAAGCAACCTCAAAGCTCACATAATTCCAACCCTGCTGCCATGGGCAGGGACACTTCCCCTTAGACCAAGTTGTTCAAAGCCACATCCAACCTGGGCTTGAACACTTCCAAGGATGGGGCAGCCACAGCTTCTGTAAGCAATGTGTGCCAGTGCCAGTGCCTCACCAATCTCACAGTGAAGAATTTCTTCTTAATACCCCCCTTTCTGAATGCGCTCCCCCTTGTCCTATCACTCCATGAGCTTCTCAAAAGTCCCCTTCAGCTCTCTTCCAGGCTCTTTTTTAACTGGAACTGGAAGCTGCTCTAAAGGTCTCCCCTGAGTTTTGTCTTCTCCAGGCTGAACAACCCCAACTCTCTCAGCCTTTCCTCAAAGAAAAGGTGCGCCAGCCCTCTGAGCATCTTCATGGCCTCCTCTGGATTCCCCCAGCAGGTGCATCTTTAGGTTCCTTAGACTATGCATACTGCAATGAACACGATCATGCTCCAAAGGATGCTGAGATGGTTCTTACCATGTCAGTGTTACCCAGAGTCAGAACTTTAGACCATGCCAAACCCATGAAACAATTCCTTGTAACAGGGCTATAGACAAAACAGCCCCACTTTTACCTGGATATCCAAGTGGATGTAGACAGTGTGTTAAGAATCTGATCACTGAAGCTTTTCCCTTATGTGGCGCCTTTTTGACTCATTTCCCATCTTACTAATAGCGAGACCTGAATGAAAAGTTTGCGTCAAATAATTAATACAACAAAATTTAACCTCTTTTCCTAATCTGCAAGCAAATAAGTATTTTTTGAGCAAATTTTTATTCAAATTTATCAAATGCGTGTTGCACAGTTGTTTGGTTACTTCACAGCTGAACACAAATAGTTCCACAGGCAGATTACATGATCAGGTTCTGAAAGTTCACTCTACTGTTTAATGGTAGCTAATTAACTAGGAATTTTAACCTTATTTTCTGTGTGAAGGTTGAGGAACAAGATGTATAACTTTCAATGATTTTCCTTCTTTAGTTCTGAGACTAGTGCATTACTAATTTATCTAACTCTGTGAGGCACAATGAATTTTTTTCCTAGTTTGTGTTTTAGTCTTTGCTCTGAAGAGCAAACCATTCAACAAGTTGTAAAATTTTGTTATTGAAATAAGTAATTTATTTTTAGAGTTCTTATAAAATCTAATAGCTTTCTTGCTGCCTTCATAACACATGACTCGCACTACACTGACGCACAGCCCTTATGGTTGGTACTACATTAGAACTTTTGCTATAAATTCATGTTAAAAAGTTACCTGCTCAGCTAATTGAAACTATGATTTTCAATAAATTGACCCACAAAAATGCTTCTGTTTCCTCTTTATTTGGAATCCAAAATTTTTTTGAATTATTTACTTATATTCTATCAGCTGTATTTTTACATAGTTTGACAAGTTAGATGTGTATGTTAATGACAAGGAAGTCAGTACTGTGAGATTTTCATAATTTTATATTAAATACATAAATAGCCCTAGTTCATGAGAATTTTTAGCTATTGTATAAACGGGCTCTTAAGCCATATAGCTAACCCTTCCCAGATTTGCTTCTTTTATACAGAGAAAAGAACTGATATTACGTTTGTTTCCATTATTCAGTGCCAACTGAAAAAACAAAAATATTAACCTGGTATTTAGCATTTGAAGCACTCCCAGCATTCCCAGTCCAGTGCAGAAGTTAAATGTCTTTGCTTTTCCACTGTGCAATGCAGAGAATGTGGTGGGAACAGAATAGCAAGGCAACTCAGCTGGAAAATATCTCAGATAGATTAAATATTTGTTGAGCAGTTTTCTCATGTGAATATGCCTCTGGTTGGTATATGCCAGTCACTAGTCCATGGCATTTGTTTTCTCTTCTGTCTCAAAGATTTATTCTCAAGGAAAAACTGCTGTGTAAGGCATCATAACTGTGGACACAACAAAACAACATTAGTTTTAAAAAAAGCTCTATCTTTCATAAGAGTAACAGACAAAGAGTCAAGTTTTAATATTCTCAAAGGTACTTTTTTTCAGATAAGAATTTTATAACAAAGGAATGTTAAGGCAGGTTCCCTTTCTTCTTCTCTGTCAGACTCATATTCATCATTGCCGACAAGACATCATTTTGCATTTTTTAAAGATGCAGACAACACATATGATAGTGTTGAATTTAAAATTAATAACAACAACTATATTATTAAAAAGCATGTTTTCCCCAGATGTGCTGATGTCTCAATAGAATCTTTGTGCAGAAAAGGAAATAAGGCACATATAAGTGTTTATCAGCTTTGCAGCTTACAAAACCCATGTCCTGAATAAAGAAAGCAACATATCCACTGGGTGTTATCTGATCAAAAACATTCCACATGTACAAATCAAAGCTAGGAAGAAAAAGAGCTGTATAAAGATAAGACAGATGAGAAAGCAGCCACATTAGGAAATCTTCTCCTCTTTAAACAGTCAGGCTTTAAAAAAAGACAAAATGAGAGCTAAGCGAATACCTCCTCAGGGTTCATATTCTCACAAATGGGTCTCTGAATCAGATAAAAATACATAATGATTCTGTTTTCCAGCATGATGTGGACACTTACCTCTATGCAGAGCGTATTTGAACGTGTGTGTGGACAAAGTGGACAAAAAAGAGAACTAAGCCAGACAAGGCATGCAGGCAGCAATTTGATTCAATTAATATCACAACTGGTGTTGCAAAATTAAATAATAGTAACATTATGAGGAGAAAGAGTGCTGTACACTAATGCATAATACTTGTGCCATCCTAATTTACTGCTGACCTACATTGAGTAAAAACAGTATCTGTGTGTTAGTCATCTCCTGGATGTGGCAGTAACACAATGCAAGACAGAGGGTGTCTCTCACATGCTGACAAAATTCCCATGGAAAAGTTGCTCAGTTACTGACATTTTCTTCTCCAAGATGCCCATTCTGGAGAGTCTTTCAGCTCTTATTTAGAAGCTATTTTTGTCTCTGACCATCAAAGTTCGATAAATAGCTCTATCACTACTGAAACTGAAGAGGTTGGCTCATTTATGTATCCCCTTTGGCTTACTTTCATGCCTAATGTGTCAATTCCTCATGAAAATTTCCCTGGAAGGCAGACACATGTAATATCACTCTCCCATCTATACTTTTGGGTTTCTAGAGGATGTAAGATTATACCATCACCACCACCCTGGCAGAATATTTAGACTGTTAACTCTTTCCACAAAATATTAATATTTTTGACAGGCTTTTTTTTTTACATATTAATTTCTTGAGCTTTACATTTTACAGTTTTATATCCAACCATTTGCTCATGAGTAATTTGCAAACAAAAATTGCTACTAAGTTTATAATAAAACAGAATTACTCTTACCACATGATTTTTTAATTCAGTGCACTTAAAAAAAAAGAGTTGTTCTGTAAAGTGAAAAACAGCATTAGTGCTGGAAACACCGGGACAGTTTCAACATTTGACTTGCTACAATGATTTTCCAGGAGCTATTTCTAAGTTAAAAAAAAAAAAAAATCCATTGCTGGAAAGATGAAGAGGAAAAATCAATAATTGTGAGAGTGGAAATCAGTCCTGAGTAATCTTTATTGAATTCTAAATCTTTCATTTCTATAGTATCATTTTCCTATATGCTTTAAAAGAATGAGAATTAGTAATCTCTTTGTGTGCTTAGAGAAGCAGAAATGTCATTGATACAACTGAATTAAATACACTGGGAAGACCAATATTCTTGGATGGGCTACAATACCGAATGCATCTATGGTCTTAAATGCATAGGAATAAATAGGAATTACCTATTTACTTGGAAAAGCCTGAATCGTAGAACCATAGGATCATTCAGGTTGGAAAAGACCTTTAAGAGCATCGAGTCCAATCCTTAACCCAGCACTGCCGAGACCACTACTAACCACTGTCCCCAAGTGCCAAATCTACACATCTTTTAAATCTTCCCAGGGATGGTGTCTCCACTACTTCCTTGGGCAGCCTGAGAGAGCTGTTTTGAGAGATGTCAGTGATTTAGATGGGCTGCAAGAGGCCACAGCTTCTTACCAAGGCTCAAAGTGATCTCAAACTTGTTGCCTTGTGCGTGGCAAATGGGATTTATGTGATAGTAATTACCAGCTTGTTTAAAGCAAATTCAGTGGGAAGCAGGACAAGACATCAGAGCCAGGCACTCCTTTTCAGGCCGACTTTAAATGGCATTACAAGGAGGGCAGAGATGCTTGTAGTGAAGCGTTAGCAGTCTGCAGTGGAGTTGTACCCACAAAACTGTGACAAACTCCTGAGCAAAGTCATAGAATCATAGAATGATCTAGGTTGGAAAAGACCTCTAAGATCATCAAGTCCAAACATTAACCCAGCACTTTCAAGCCCATCACTGAACTGCATTCTTAAGCACTACATCTGCACAGCTTTTGGAAGACTTTCTGGGGATGGTGCCTCCACCATGACCCTGGGCAGCCTGTGCTGGGACTTGCTCACTGTTTTGGTGAGGAAATTTTTCCTAATATCCAAACTAAATCTCCCCTGCCTCTAATAGAGATTGTTTCCTCTTGACATTTCACTTGTCGCTTGGGAGCAGAGACCAACTCCCATCTGGCTACAACCTCCTTTCAGGTAGTTGTAGAGAGTGAGAAGGTTCCCCCTGAGCTTCTTTTTTTCCAGGCTGAACACAGACAACTCCCTTAGGTATTCCTCTTCAGGTTTGTTCTCCAGACCCTTGCCCATCTCTGTTGCCCTTCTCTGGACTTGCTAAGCACCTCAATGTCTTTCTTGTCATGAGGGGCCCAAGACTGAAACCAGAATTCATGTTGATGGCCTCAACATCCTGAACTGAAAACTGTGGAGAATGAAACGGTTAGAATGCACACTGTGCAAACCAAGGTGTGTCCAAAAATCTCTCAATTTTTAGCCTTCTCTTTGCAATGTAAAAATGATTTTGAAGCACACTAACTTTTGTTGTAAGCAGGTATTTATGGATGACAAGAAACATCAGAAGCAGTCTAATTCAGAGTGGAATACTGTGGACATCTTCACAGGGATGACAACATAGGAATAGAACACCAAAGGTGACCTGTAAGTCCATGAATATGTCTCCATTTTTCATCTACTTGTGTAGATAGGCATCAGGTGATGGCAAAGATGCTCAACCAAATCACAATTTTCAGTTCTATATCCTCAACTACATAGGTATCTCCTAATATATTAACTTAATGCTATGTCTCTTCCAGCTCCCTGTTTTCAGGAGATGTAGTTCAGGAGTCAGAAGATGAGTGTGGAATTACTCTGAAGTTTTCTGCGTATGATGGGGATGACACAGACTGTCTCTGTCTCTCACTTTTTTTCAGTGGTTTGGGGGTTTTAAAAAAAAAATTAGTAGAGTTTACACATCTCAAAACATATTTGTTTTGCATATCATGGATAAATGGCAGTGTAAGTGCAGTTAGTTATACTTATTAGATTAGATTAATTTTATTTTATTAGTATAGTATACTTACAGCACACCAGACCAGTTGTGATTTATTCTCCTGATGAAAAACAGGGAAGGGAAAGGCATCGTAAGAGTGAAAAAGAGAAGAAATTTGAATGGTTGTTACAGGGTTCAGCATTCAGTCTGTGACATGGTAAGGGAAGGAGGCACCAGTTCTGGACTTTAATACTTCACAAATTATTCTGCTTTGCCTGCAGCCCACGAAACTGCAAGTCACCAACCTGTGACCCTTTGCCCCAGACCCCCAAGGGCCTAGGGGCTGCTATTTTTTCCAAAGTTCAGCTCATGACAGTTCCTTCTTCATCTTGCTCCCATCTGAAACTAGGGGGGAGTTTTTTTCTAAATAACACTTGGAAGACTGTGTTTTCTAAATTTAACTCTTACTTGCCTTTGTTCTCTAATACAATGTAAACCATGGGTACCTTGACACTTAAAAACAATCTGTAGAGGACTACATCATCTGAAGATACCATCAGGCTAAAGATCCCTGAGCCTCTGCAGTGTAAGACCTTGTTTTCAACTGTTTATGCCCCTGCCAAATACATTTGTATTCATCTTTTCTCTATGAAGTACGTTCCATTTTATTTTTCTTGCCAAGGATGTGAGATGAGTTGTCTGTTTGCATCTGGAAACCTTAATCAGTCCAGTCACCTTTCATAAAAGAACAAAGAAAACTGTTTTAACAAATGAGAAATATGAAGGAAGTATTATAACTGGCATTCCTTGGCTCACAGAAGCAGCTATTACCTCCTCCTGCAGGTCCTCCCACAGCTGTAACCTCTGCCAACTCTTGTCTAACTTGGCTTGTAGTCAGTGCTGTGATACTGAATTGCTTTGAATCAGTGTTGATGACTGAGATAAGGCAAACAACATAAAATGCTGGGTATTAAAGATAGAAGTTCTTTTGGTATATACTTGCCAAATATTGCTGATGCACCTGTTTTATGTTCAGAGTGGGAAGACAGTCAAAAAGGAAGTGGCTAGCTTTGAAAGAGAAGCAGTGCTTTCAATTTCTGAAAATAGCCCAGATACAGAACTGGGTAATAAGAATACATTACTGAGTAAATGTATGTTTGAAATGCACTTGGGAATTTTTCCTTTGTCATACGCAAACAGAATATGTAATGTTTTCAAAAAATAAATTCATTTTCATGAGCCTGGAGTACTTCCTATCTACATCAACCACTAGCAGGCTCAAGGTGCTGCTTGGTGACAGTGGGCGAAGGTTTGCAAAAAAGCCTGTGGTGAAATCCATTCTATGAATTGCCCTTTTCCCCCTGATTTTCACTGCAGTTCTCACACAGATATAATGAAGAAGACTCAAGATGCTAGTGTACACAAGCTAACATTCCCTGGCATACAGATTTTCTAAATATGAAGGCAATTTTTCTCAGCAACATATTGATTTTCTCAGTACTCAAGAAGAACACTGGCAGAAGCTGCACTGCAGGTGGGGAAATTATAACAGGTCAGAAACTTGTAGGTGCGTTAGAGAGTAGAGGAAAATGTTGGTCACTGGTAAAAGAAACCTCCATTAGAACATGAAAGTCTGCAATATCCTAGGATGTTAGGGACGAGGAAAAAAAGCACTCAGCCTGTGACATATCTGCTCTTCTTTGCTGGCCAAATCCAGTTAGATGGTACACAAAAGTGTCTTATAATGAAGTGAACAAAGATTTTCCACACCTACTAGGGTGGTAACCCTGGAGTTATGAAAGAAAAAAAAAAATCTCTTAGAAACCACAGAACACTTGTTAGTACTTTAAAAGATTGTACAAGCCAGGAGAAAAGGTTTTTGTGTCGGCTAGTTGAAAGAGAAAATAGAACTTACTAAGAAGTATGGTGTGATTTTTTTTTTTTTAACATTTTTTTAAACTTTTTTTTTCCTTTTCAGTTTGACCATGAGAGTCCCTCTGAGACAAGTAGAATCTTTGTAACCTGTGATTTTGGTTATAGGGGTAAAAAAATAGCATGAAATCTCTGGAACTTGTACTAGAAAAGGACTCTTCATTCATTCCCACACACATATACCTATAGTCCAGTACAGAATGGAATCACAGTACTGTGTGTAGGTAAATAAAAGTACAATCTGTAGGTAAATACAGAGGTATAAGGTAAATGGTGATTCCTCTGCCTTATAAAGCAAAAACAGATATGAAGACTGACTACTCTGGTGGGTGGACTGCCTGGTGCTGAGATTTCAAGTCTGCTAAGGAGGCACGTTCCTGAGCCTGTACACACTACATGGGAACCATGTGAGGGAGGGATTGAGAAGGAGAGAGGACAAGTCCCCAGAGACAGCTTTTGAATCGTTAGAACTATTGATCAAGCACACCATTCACAGGGTAATGTCAGCATTGTGAGACCAGGAGAAGAAAAGGGATGCTGGGGGTAGTGTTGCTCTTCCACTGCAGCTGTTGGTCTCTGCTGGGGAGTGGGTCCAGAGAAGATTAACACACCACGATTTTGAGTCCCTTGTAAAACCTTATTTTTCCCTCTGAGTTAAATTCCTACACAATTTGATAAGTTAATAAACATTAATTCCACATCTGGAATTTTAAAAGTAAGAATCTGCTTTCAAAAACAAAAGCAGCATCTGGACATGCTGCAGGTAGAAAATTAAACAAATAGCTTTGAAGAAAAATATCCAATTTAGAACAGAGATATGTCTAATGTTTGGAGCACCAGGTTTTGTTTGGGACCATCTAGACTCCAGACTTTGCCATCTGAAGATTCCCCTGTTCAGGACTCGGGACCAAATTTGGGATCAGTTTGCTTTGATGATGTGGATATTTAAATGCTATTCCCTGGCTATGTTCTCAGTTGTCAAAAGGTAGAGAAATACATTGTAATGCTGGGGACATCAGAAGGCATTCATCACCATGCCTTTGGGATGTGCCTGGCAGTCTGTAGAGAAGGTACCACACACACTACCAGTTTCAATTGCCAACTCCTAACTACTAAAAGGAATGAATTTATGCTTTCAAAGATCTTCTGTGTGCTTGACAAAGCTCTCAGACTGTTCTTCAGAGGAGGATATTTTGCTAAAAACTGTTAAAGAGAGCAAGGATGAAATTCTCTCACCTATATCATCCTGCAGACAACATTCCTCATTCCTGATACTGAGTGGTATCCCTAGGTTGGCCCTGAGCTCTATCTGCCTGCATTATGCTAGCAAGATAGCAGGTATTCCTGGAATAAAGAGAAAAAAGATGGAAACAACTCTTAACTGTGACCTGGGATGAGGTTTGAATGTGGTTGTTTTTTTTTTCTAACATGCACAGGAAATAATATAATTAGTGAGTGAGGTTTTTTAATGATATTTGTATTCTTCAATTCTGGGATACTTTCAAGCCTTCTGTAGGAGATGCTGAGGTGTGACATCAAATGCAGGCTGGGGATTTGGGGATGGTAATGATCAGAAGGCAGTATCTCTGTCTGGAACCATAAGGAAATCTCACAGAGACCCCTATAGATCAACTTTCTCTATATATCAACCCCTGGATATCAACAAGGCAAGACTGACCCACAAGAGTCCAGCTCCGAATTCCTCAGATGTCTGATGACACAATGAGGTCTGGAATGCTCAGTTTTTGACTCAAATTGACCTTTTCCCTGTAGATTTCTAACTTTAAAATGTGAATTTCATCTGCATTACTACCTCTGTCCCTCATAAACTTTTTTTGAGACAGCCATTTGAAAAAGAAAAAACTATTTTTATAGAAATCTGAAACATTAGAAAGATGTTCAGAGAACTGATTGTTGTAGCTAAAATAGAACCAAGTAAAATCAAATATTCTCTAATTTAAAAAGCACACTGATAAAAAAATCACTTGCAAGGGTTTTTAACATAAAAGACTACAAAAGCCTAAAAAACTTGTTGTCACTTTTGAGAAACACAGTCTTCTCTGAGCCTTGAGCGGTTTCTCCCCCTGAACCTTGAGAGACTACTGAGCACTTTATATTTTACCAATAGCCATGGCTAAAATGGCATATTATCAGGATTAACTCCCTCTCTCTATAAGGACATTATAGCCCATGTGGATCATGCCAACCTCTTCCTCTGCCATGTCTTTATTTGCCAGTGGGCTGAATTATTCACTGTCTACAATCTGAATTTGCACAAGACCTTTTGAAGAAATAAAAATGGACATCTAATGAGACTACTGCAGGAAGAATGAGCGACAAGATTTAGTCCATGAGGCATGCTAGAAGGCACTTCCAGATTTTTGGGTTTTGTTGTGGTAAACAATCCCTGCCATTATACAGCAGAATAATCCTTAGTAATGATGATAGCTACTTAATAGCTACACTGAGTACAATGAAAGAAAAAATGGAATGGAAAAAGCTGAGCAAATTTAATCCTCCCCAGATTTGTGAGTGGTGGTTAGCATCAAGGTATTACTCCAGAAAACTCCCTTGACACTGCTTGTTATTTCAACCAGGAAGATTTCTTTTACACTTACACTTCATTGATGGATCTAGCAGGGTCAGAGGAGGTATCATGAGAGATGAGAAACAAGCATATGTGACAACCTCCAGGAAATGATTTACATGCACAATGCAAAATGTTTCCAAAACTGAGAGCCGTGCAAGCTTGACAAACAGGTATGTAAGCACAGCTGTTCTGAAAGCTGGGCTGCCTCAGACAGGCACCCACCAAATCAGAATAGGAGCTTCTGTGCTGATAAAGGTCAGAATTTGGGCTGGTATGGACACTGGTAGAGGGGACAACATGGGACACTATCTTTCAGGTTGGGGTCACACCCAGTCGCAAATTTTGGTCAGTCTCCATGCAGGGAGGAATTAATAGCTGTAGAATGCACTGGTCTTAAATGACAGTGGTGCATTTAACTGCTCCCTGACACACTCACAGCCTCTGCCAGTCTGCAGTGCCATGGCCACTTTTCCTTAGCAGGAGTATTGCTCAAAAAGGATTGAAGATTTAGAATGAAAAAACCTGCTTTCAAGCAGCCTAAACTCATAAATTATTATTGTGTAAAAGGGCAGTAAGAGTAGGTGTTCACCTGTCAGTCTGCTTTATCAAAGACAAGAGCCTATCTCTGTTCTTCCATGCACTGACTTTAAAAAAAATTACATGGGGAAAAAAAACCCAACAAAAAACACAACATCTTTGCTACAGAGACATTTTTAACAAGTATTCCAGAAAGAGCACCAGCTATCAAAAAGGCTGCCAGGACCAGAAGGAGCCATCAATCGAACAAGTTTACATTTCAAAGTTTTTTGAGAACAGTGAAAATGTCTTTACCCTTCTTGATGGGAAAACTACAGTGCTATAGGAAAGTAGCTATTTGCTGCTTTTTACTGAAACACATTTCTCTGAAGCAGCCCTTTAACCCTGGGAATGGTGCTAGAATGTTAGACACACACACACACACACACACACACACACATATATATACACACACATATATATTAAGTAGTGCTCATGAGAGTTCTGCTCAGAGCTGCTTTAAGACTGTGGAGTCAGTCTGCTCTCTTTTCTCTTTGTATATGCCATTGTTCAGCTCCAGAGCTTCTCTTAGATAATAGAGATGAACTGGTTAATTTTTTAAACCCTTTCCTGACAGTATTTAAGAGATAGCAAAATGCATCTGTCTAATTTTGACATTTATCAGATAATTCAGTCAAGTTCCCTCATGTGACACAGCTTCGTTCCCTCTAAAAGAACATGCTGCAAACAAAAGGCCACAGTATATTGTACGGCATCACTGTTCCAGATGTTTCAAAATTGAACTGCTAAGCTTCCCTGGCCCCATGAAACCTGGAAAAGAAGAAAAAAAATGGAGTGACTCTTAACAAGCTGTACTTTCTGTATCTGTGCTACTTATTTCATTTTTGAGCTTGATTTTTTCTGAGTCATTTGAAAATGATTAGGCAGCTCAAATAATTGTTTCCTGGGTATAATAGCAGCACTATAATTGTCATGTGTAAAGCTAAAGTTGGTAAAGACTGCAGTCTACTCTGGAATATTCAAACTTCCCATATACAACAGCTCACAGATAAATGTTTTGAAACTTTTATTACTAGTTTCCCTGGCAGTTCTTTTCTTTGTTTCTTTGTCAGGACCCCAGATGGATTCAGTCTGACACTGTTCTTCATTATGCAATGGAACTGCCTGAACTCTGGATGGAAAGGTTGTTGTCTTGCCTTTGGCCAGCATTTTGCAGTCACTACCATACAATGGCTGTTGCATACTCTCTTCCGGGTGGGAAGAGAGCATGACAGGCTTTTACTCCTCTCTATGTGCAGAAAAGAACAGATACCATCTACAATGACATATAATTTGTATGAGCCTCAGACGCACTTAATGAAATAAATCATACTTGGTGTCATTCATTGTGGGGCGGGGGGGAAACAGTCAGTTACCATGCCAACGCTCTTCATAAATACCATTGGTTTTCAATGAACTCCTTTTGACCCACTGGTCTGAGGTTGCTGCTCTGTGATGTACATAATTCTCTCAACACTGGTCCATTACTTCTGCTCAGGGTTGGAGGTCAAGCCTGTAGTGTAAAGTCAAAGAGAATTAGCAGCCCTATCAATAACCAGCTGCAGGACTGCAGTCCAAACGATAGATCATAAAAATCCAAGAAAAGATGAATAAAATGTGAAGGAATATGCATGTATATTCTATAGTTTGAGCAGCTGCTGTGGACTATCAACATCATCAGGAGATCTCAGTGCATTAGCATAAATTCAAATGACAAATGCACAGTGCTATTCAGAGACTCATTAATTTGCAATGGGTGCAGTGTTCATGACATATTAGTGAAAAATTCAAATGTCTTTGTAGCATTGTGAGTTTAGTTGCAGGACCTAAGTTGCTAAAATGAAAACGTGTGCAATTTTTTAGCAGTTTATTAAATTATGAAGTGTGATGACTATATCTGTGCATCTTTTTAAGCAGATGAGGTCCAGTGTGCTCCAGCACCAAATTGCATGGTTTGTGTTGAAATGTCCCTGTCAGACAAATTCTGAGCTGGAGCTGAAATACCGGTTAGGTGCTGACTGCTGCAGCATGCGGGCTGAGATCTCCCCCTTCTGGGTGAATCGCATTGCCACTGAGAAAAAAGAAAATCCCATTCTTTCAGGGCTTCTTCTTTGTTATTCCCCCGTCTTGTCTGCTACATTAGCCACTGGTTGTGTTTTACGATGTTTAGAAGAGACATGACAGCAAAAATAAAATAATGCTATATTATTATGAGTGAGCATGACGGCTTCCTCTGTCATTCCTTATGCACAACCATAGCCTTTACATGTAGGATAACTTAGACATGTAGTGTACGAAAGTCTTAATTGGGAGTAACTCATCTTAAGCTATGGCTTTGTTTATCTGTAAAAAATGGAGGAAGAGAACATTTACATTTTTATATGGGGAACAACCCGTCCATAGCAGTCTTTCATAACACTGAGATCAAGCTTGCAATTATAGCGTCTGACAACTGAAATACACCCGAGTGGTGTTTGTCCTCAGTGCCTTTACTCTGCCATGTGTGCGCAGCTCTGACACACTGCTATATCGTTCTGACCTCAATGAACACTGTGAACTCTACTGCATATTTTTGCTTCCTCTTGGACCTCTAACTATATCTTTTTCTGGCGCTGAGTTTACATGTTTTTCTGTCCACCTGGCTGTCACATCTAGTGTGGGTTTCTTTTACCAGAAAAAAATATACTTTAGGGTAATTGCTAGTACTTTTTCTGAGAAATAGAAACTTTAGTTTTAAAGGGCAGGAGACACAATACTTAACTGGTAAAAAATAGCTTATATTTTCAAAAGCACTAGAGTTTAGCTGTACAACCACTGAAAAATTTTGAAGCGACCTGATTTTTGGACACAGGGGAATTAGCTGCCAGTTGCATGTCCAAACCCATTAGCTGCTCTTGAATATTTGAATGTCTCTAATGTCTCATCTGTGCCATGCCACCTCCCAGGTAGGGTATGGTATGTCACAGCTCAAAAAGAAAAAAAAAAACAAAACCAAAAAAAAAGCTCCACAAAAAAAGAGAATGTCATGTCTTCCCCATTCCTGTGAGGAGGATCACATTCCTCTGAGCCTCTTGGTATTTTGATAATCATGATGCTTGCCAGGTGACCTGAGCTGTCAGTGAGTTGTAAGAGCATGTGAAAAGTGCTTTGCCCTATCCACATAAGGAAGAAAATAATCAATACATCACCAAAATAAGACTACAAATCTCTATAAACTGCCTTAAAGCTATAGTTTCCTGCAGTCGCCTGACCCCTGGGCTGCCCGGTGGCCTTGTCAGGAGACTACAATCGCGGCCAAAGACCGAGTGTCTCAATAATGTAAGGACGCACCGCTGTGGAACGCGTCGAGCTGCGGTCGTTGGTAAAGCAGCGAGGGAGCGGAGATAAAGGACTGAGAGAAGGGAGATTCTCTTTAAAGCACCCCACAGCTTTTATTTCCAATCTCGTGTGGGGCGAGAATCTCGAGGGACAAAGCAACAAACGCAGGGGTTTAAGGAACAGAAAAAGGGGAGGGGTTTACATCAATGGCCAATAGGGAGAAACAAAAGGGGAGGAACTAAGGTACAAACAACCAACCACAGAGCCAGAAGGGAGGAGACAACCTAAGAAAACCAATCAAAAACCAAATAGGACAGAACCTTCCAGAACTCAATTGCATATGTAACAGAAGGCATACATAAACATTAATTGTTTGGCCAATAAGGAACTTAAAAACAAGGAACTCTCTAGAACTGGGGGAGGAGACGGGCTTGGAGTGACATGAGGGGTGAGGCCTTGTGACTGAGGATCCGCCTACAGTCCGTCCCTCTGGGCGGACCCATCCGCCCATTGGATGAATAAACTTGGAGGGACAGGAGGCGGATCCCAAGCAGACCAAAGCGCGCCACAACAGTTTCCAAGTTCCACAAATGGATTAGGATGATTGTCTGACCTCAGCTTCCACCCCTTCCAAAGGCTTTCCAGGTAGATATCCAGAGTGAGATCATAAAAAGTGCATGAGCCTCCCATTACAGTTGGTTGAAGCTTCATACCCTAACATCGCACCCTAACATCTTCATTAGCGTTGCCCAAACTTGACATGGATGTCCATGTGACGTGGATCTGAGCTATTGGAAGCACAAGAAGGGACTTTGAGGATGAGAGGGCAGGGAAATGGCAAGGTGTGATGCCAGCAAGGGATGTGTCTGGGTGTGCAGATATTGGGATTCATTTGGAGCCATAGGTTTCAGCCATGGAAAATGCTAAGAATCTGGAGCAACACTCAAGACTGAACCTACAGTTATTTTAGACACAGAAGGGTGAACATTCAGCCACAAAGCCTACTCTGAGGGATTGATAAGAGGAAAGAGGCAAGAACAAGCAGGGCCATGTCTTCATGGCCCCTTAGGGTGGGAGAGTGCGGCAGCCACCCCCCAGCAACTTTCCTTCCCCCTTTGCAACTGAAATTCCAGTGTTAAGCAACAGAACAGAGCCTTAACACATGCCTACCAAATGTACCACATACAGAGTTACTGTCTTGACCAGAGCTGGTGGGACAGCTAAAGGTTCCTCTCTAGCAAAGAAATACTTCAGTGGCCCTCAGATGCCTCTGTTTCTCAGTTATTTCATTCCCTCCCCTCTGCCCAGGACCAGAGCCCACTGTGTGGCACCATGGATGATTGCCTGATCTGACTGTTGGTGCCAGTAGGACCCTAAAGTTTAAATGACAGCCATGGGATCAGAGGAGCCTGGAAATTAATTAGCCATCCTTCTCCTCCCAACACCCACAAAAGTGCTGAGTGTTGAGTCCATTAGTTCAATGGCACTCTGAATTCTGTGAAGAGATGAAATTTTAATCTTGTGAGTAACTCAAAAAAAGCCCAGTTAAAGGAAACAGGGGCACTAGTAGTGTTTCTTACAAGAAATAACTTCTCTTCATTAGCAGGCAGCATCGGACAATAGGCCTTGGTTTGAAATATAGCACATACTCTCTGCAACCAATTGCACAGGTTTCCAAGTGCACTTGATATTTAGGCATCAATAGGGAAAGCATTTTGCACCTAATCAAGAAGACAGTCACAAAAAAGCTTCATTGCAAGAAATTGATTTCCATACTGCAAAAGGCAGGGGTTTGCTTTTGTTTCAGAGAAGTCCCAATCTCTTTTTCACTTTGGGTTTTTGTGGTTCTCTTAACATCACACTACTCCAGAGGCAACCTGCTCTGGACTCTGCATTTCCAGGGGTGACACTGATTTCAGGAACATATTCTAAGGAGAAGTACCTCACAGATGATAGGTGGCTGTCTGAGTAGAAATAGGACTCCAACAGAAAAGTCCCATTTTAAAATCCCGCAAAATTATTATTAACTGAAGAAGAAGAATCCTAGCAGAGGGAGTTTGATCAGACAAATGGAAATTTAGATTATGTCTGCATGCTGGCAGGACCAGTGAACTCCCTCCTCAAAAATATGTGATCATTAGAAAAACTCTGGTCTGAGTTTTCAAACCAGTGAAAATCCAATCAGTCTGTCAGCTTCAAAAGTAAAACTTGGTCCAAAGTCGTTAGGAAGAGGAAGGTGATAATATTGTTAAGCTTATGACACTGTTTGTGTTAACATCTCTTTTTTTGTGCAGAACATGTTTGTATTTCAATTGACAAAGTATTTACAATGAGAAGAGATATACTCACCACCAAGGGCAATTAATTCTGGGTTATATTTCAGAACAGGCATGAATAATTCAGTGTTAGGTTGTTTAAGTGTGTTTTGTAAAATAGAGCTGCAGCTTTTGTTTTTCTTGAAAGCTTCTGAGAAAAAAAAAAAGTTATTTTTGATTTTTTTTCTTTTCATCCCTGGGGAGATCAGTGGCCTTTTGATGTACCACATTGACCTGCATTTCTTGCTTTTTTCCCACTAAGTTGAAGAGAATACAATTTAAAATGGGAGCATTATGGAGTAAGGAGTACAGCACTACCCCTCTGTGTCGCAGCATATCAAACAGGTTGTGGTGCTTTAGACTGCTTTAATCTTGACGAGCGTTGCTGGATTGTGAGCTTTTAGGATGCTGATGAGCAGAAGTGCAGCCACATGTGCACTTTCTTTTTGACTGCAAGTCTAACCTGACAAATGAATTTTTGTAGCTGAAGGGAAGGCATACGTGTGGTGTCTCTCCATCTCTGCTTCAGGTGCATCACATTACCTTCATGCTGCTCCATGCTTAAACCTAAAAAAAAGCCTGGGTAACTGCTCGATGGCTGCCAAATTTTACCTAAAACTTTCTTTATCACCCAGATTGAAGAGACAGCAAAAGGAAGGATTTTTTTTTTCTAGTCCTTGAAAACTAGTGGCATAATTGAACTCATGTACAAATCACTTAAAGTCCTTGTTAGTGTCTGGGTTGGCAGGGCTGTGTAACGGGAGAAACTGCAATCTTCATTATGACTCCATCATGGTTTTCAGAACTTTCGTATTTGAAGTCACTCGTTGAGGAGTATTTTAAATCAAGAAACAGCAGAAATCCAGGTACGTTACAGCTGACAGGTGTAAACTGTCTCAAGTAGTAAGGCATAAGCTCAGATAATCAATGTTCATAATGCAAATCTTGATGGAATTGAGGGGACTTGAGGGTCCCACTAAAAATGTTCTTCCACAACAGGGCAGGCATGCCCAATTGTACCAGTCTTGGTAACTATTGTGTGCTGAAAAGCAAACCACCTCAAATGGATAATATGGGAAACAGCCTTGTTCTTTTTTTTCAATATGTGCCTAAAATCTCTTCAAGGGGTAAAATCTTATGATACTTCTGTGATAGCTTAGTTGAGCCTTCTCAGGCTAGGCCAATAACCACTGGATAGCCAGCTGGATATAATCTCTGTATCTGTCCAGACCTCTGCAGTCAGAGAGGGAACAATGTATGGTGCAGCTTGAATGCTGGATTTTCACACTTTTTGCCTAAACTCCTTTGTGCAAGTAAGCTATGGCACTTTTCAGAAGGAAGGAGAGTATGTGCACATCTTCTCTACCATGACTCATACCAGGTCAAGCTCACCTAAACCTTTTCCTGGGGGCTTCCTTATAGAGGTATAGAACCCTTTCAGTTGGAAACAACCTCTAAGGTCACCAAGTCCAACCATTAACCCACCTCTCCAGGTCTATCACTAAACCATGTCCCTAAGTGCCACAAGGAATAATATATGCGTACATGAGAGGAGGATACAGATAGATATGGAACAGTGTTTTCAAAATAGTCTTTCATATTTCTATCGTGAATAAGACAGTATGGCAGTAGATGGGGCAAGCTCCATCCACATCAGTTTTACTCCATGGGAAAAAGACAAATGAGAAAATCAATACTGAATATTAAAATAAGTTGTGTAACTTATGCAGGCTGTCTGCAAGGTTAACATGATTAAGGATTATGATTCAGAGAGAAAAAAAGAATGTGTGCCCCAAACCAACATTTCTCTTTAGAAAAAAGCACAAAAGTATGTCTTAATTGTTATCCCAATAGTACTCCTTGTAAGATTTACTTATTGTTTTCCGTAGAGTGGTAAGTCTTGAGCAAACTCTTGATTGCTGTAGTGCATGGCAGCATAGAGCAGATTTGTTTTCTCATTAGCCTTCCGTATTTCTCCTCATTTGTGCAGCCGCATGAGAATGTCAGAGTGAAATGTCCAGACCTAGTGCATTTTAGGATTGCTGGCTTACGGAGAGATACACCAAGTGCTAGGAGAGTGTGGGAAGGAAATAAATTGAAAATCAGCCAGTGAGAAACAGAGAAGAAGGCATTTTTACTGTACTGTGTTTACAACTTGTATTTTCTCAGATCTTAAAAAATCCACTGTTTTGCCTACATGTCTGTAAGACATTATAGTTCGCCTTGCATGTCATGCACAGTTATTAATGTAATAGCTTCCTCAAGCTAATGTGTGCTGAAATTCAAGTGGAATTGATTCAAGCAAAATGGAAGACTTAATAAAAGGTTCTGCAAATTACTAAACCTGAATAGTGAATTTGCAGCCTGCCTCTTTTTACTGCTTTTATTTCTGTATGACAGTCTTTTATAGCCCGAAGGTGCATTAAAGGCCTGTAATCTAAGAGTGAACTATCGTGAAAAGGAGGATGCGTCCGTGTGTCCATGCGTCCTGAGCCCACTTCTTAAGTATGGAAAGCTGATGTACAGAGCAGCCAGGAAATTGCAGCAGGGGCAGTTCAAAATATTCTGGGGTACATGTATTGGGGGATAAATAACATTTACAGGGCTGTCTCCTTTTCTCCTTTTTTTCCCACCAAGTTATGGTGTCAGTTTTTGTTTCCAGACAAGGGGTGGCTGTGGAAGGGTTGTGTGCCCATGGCACTCCAGATAGCCCATTAGCCCTTTGGGGGTCACAGACCATCTGCATCCATCATCAGGCACACGCCACCAGTTTCAACAGACATGCTTTCTTTCTCACACTTTTAGAATTATTTTTCATTTTAGAATAATTCCAAGTCTTAATGACTACAAAATGCATTCAGAAAACTTAATTTGCACCTGACACATTTTCCAAAAAGGAATAAATACATTATTTATTAGGTATGTCCAAAAACATTGAACAGGGTTTCTGTAAAGCTGTTTTGTTTTGTGACAGTTTGTTTTCATCTGTCTTACAGTAGCCTTCTCATCATGGTTTTGATAACTACACCATTGTGTTTGTTTTCATTATGCCTTCTCATTATATTAATTATTTTCTATTATTCTTTACCTGGATTTTTTGCTGTTAGGAAGCTCCTCTGTGATTTGCAGTGTGACAGCATTGTCAGAAAATCTGCATATTTGGTTTTTTATTATCTAGTTTAATAAATGTGAACTCCTAGGCAATTTGTAATACTGTAATTTCCGGCCTGTAAGACACACACAGGGCAAGAAGCCATGTGAGAAAGAAGGCTATATTTACAATATCTCCAATAATAAACCTGGTACAGAACTCACATCAGAACCAGTCTAAACATGACAGCACTTAATAACTGAACCACAAAACATAATCAGGCTGAAATTATGAAGTATCTGGGATATTAACCATTTTTGTAGTCCTGCTGCTACCAGTTGAAATACTGGAAATAGTGGTGGAAATAGTGTAATTTGTTATTGATTTTGATAAAAAAAATCATAACGGTAAATATCAGGAAGGAACAGTAGCTTCAGTTTAATACAATTAGTCATGCTTATTGGTTTTCAGTTAATAAGTGATGACAAATCTGACAGTGGAAGATGCTAAGAGCAACTAGATTACCAACTCTTCAGGCTGGGTCTAGATATTGTTTTTGTAAAGACACAAAGGCAAGAGCCCACAAGAGGTAAGTCAGAAGGATAGTTTGGGTTTGAACTGTAAACACATCAGCTGTTTCACAGATGCTTCCCACACACATGGACTGACATTCCTCATTCCTCCAGATGCAGAAAGGCTTAATGCCTTCACAGAGGGATTCATCATCCCAAATCAGCTTTGCTTTTGGACCTAAGGAAAGAGATTCAAACTGGTGTGACCAGCATAATGGTGGCAAAGATCCCAGTAGATGTTTTTCTCAGAACAGTGCCCAGTCTTTTTGATCGAAGAGATGATGTACTTTCTCCCATTGAAACACAGAGTTCTTCTCAAGCATTTAAACAGAGATTCTTTTTCTTTTAAAACATTTAATTGAGCTTTTTCCTTTAAGCATTTGAACATTAGGATTTTAGTTAAGGACTAGTTAGAATAGGTAGGAAGCAGAAGCAGCTGGATTTAATTAAGAAAATTAATGATTAAGCTAGGAAACTGAAGCTGGAATAGACCTTTAAGATCTTAGAGCAGTTTGTACTTGTTTTATTGTTTATCTGATGTTTGTTCAGCTGTAGACCTAATGGGAAAATGTTACTCCTGAAAGAAAAGTTAGACAGTTATTGATTATTCTATCCGAAACCTATTCAAAGGTAATGAAGAGAGGAGTTGGGAACCCTCCAAGGTCATACGTATTGTTAAAAACTAGAGAGGTAGAAAGGTCAAAATGAGGATGAGGACGTTACTTCATCCAAAGAGGGACCCCTCCCATAATAAGAGGACCACCGACCCATTTCATGGAACAAACCACGCATGCTTAATGACTTTTTGCTAATTTCCAGATGAAGTGGGGAATGGGAGGTGACCATGTTATAATTATGTATTTGTATTTTGAATATTTAGAATCACTATAGATAAATAGACCTTGTACTGCTTTGTGATTTGAAGCCGTGCTCTGAGGAATGATCCTCGCGGCTTCCCAGCACTGAATAAACATACACTTTCTAACCCTGACGAGTTAGAGAGTCTTTGTCCGTTCCAGTTGGGTATCGATACTAGATCTATACCCATTTCTTGGTAATTCACCATGAGATGAAGGATCATGAATGCTGCCTTTGCTCATCCAGTGTGGAGGATAGTTAATCTAAATAGTCTGAGGATCCTTCACAGGGGCTGCATGGCCTCTGCATGGTAGCCATGTAGCCAGGATGGAGATGTCCAGGTTGCTTGAGCTCAAAATTTGAGAATCTCCGCTATTTCCGTACCAGAATGTGTGAGCTCCTCTTCCTTGGAGAGCAGAAGTGGGCAGTTTTACCTTCAATCACAGATGAAAGAGACAACCTAATCAGATGCAAGTGAGTGAGGTCAGAAGGGGCAAATTTTAGTTTTTAAAAGGAATTCTAGTGTCATGGATATTTTTTATCTGCCTTCTCATCCTATTCTTTTTGTTTGCCATCCTTAAGTCTGCAGAAAGACTGTAAAACTGTATTTCATGCTCTGACACCAGCTACTCATTTAAGACAGTGCTTGATAAACAAATGCAGAAGGTGATGAATGTAAAGGTTATACAAAGTTTATCTTTTAACTTCTTAAGGAGGCAATGCCTAAGAATGCCAGGTTTTCTCAAGAAAATCCCTACTCGGTAGTTCATCAAGCTTAGTTAAGTATTTTAGGCATCTTAAATTGCATGTAGACTGCCTTTCAGTCTCTATTTCTTTTTTTTTTTTTTTAATTTCATTCATTTTAACTGAGATGCTTTTCTTCAGGGAAAGAAAAAGACAGCAGAGAGATACAAAGCTTCCTGAGTCTCCTCTTTGTCATATAGTGGAGTGCATAAATGTTTGGAGCCAAAAAAGAGTGTAAAGAGACCTTTTTACACAAATACCTTAAACATCTCTTAAAATCTTCTGAAATAATATTATATTAGTACACAATTAAAGGAAAAAAAAGATCATCTTGTTTGAGTGTGCATGTCTATTTTATTTACAAAAAACATGTTTCTCAAAAAAAGAGAATGGAAGAGGATCATGATATAAGCCTAAACCTCAGTAACAAAGCTGGACTTCTAGTTGTCTCGTGAGATATAACCCAGGGACATTTGACATTTGTCCTCTAACCTTACCCCAGCTTTCACACAGTTGTCTGTTTCCCTTGAGCCAGACAGATCTAAGCTGTCAATTAATAGATAATGTAAGTTTACTTAGAAGTCATGTAATGCTGTTATCCATGTGGAAATACATCAAATGTCCTAGTTTGCTCTAAAGGCTATGGCACTTAGTAAAAATCTTCTCCCATGGGAAGCCTAGCCTTGACAAATGCCTGAGGATCAGTCATAGTCAGCCATCTCTTTGTGATGCAAAATGACATAATCATTGGCTTTTTCAAGTAGTATTACACTTTTATTTTCTCCAAATAAAGAAGCAAATTCCAGGTTTGCAAACGGTTTATGTTGTACAAATATGTTATTGAATAAAGACATCTTGCTAAATCCCAGGAACTGAAGAAATACAATAGCTGAAGTGCTTGCTTAAAAATTTTAATAAATTAAAGAATGTCTAAAAGCCAATGATTTCTTTCAATATTTTTCATACTTTGTACCATATTGCTGCAGCACTAGGTAATCAATAGCTTAGACCATCCTCTCCAAAGTCATCCTTGCTATGCACTGAAAGCACCAAACACAGGCTGATATTCCATTGTAATAGGTGAGAACTTCATGTTATTTAACATGGAGTAAGGCACCCTTATATTAAAATTTTATATTGTAAATAGGGCCAAAAATCCATTAAAATGCTTATGTTTCCTAAAACCCAGCATCCAAAACACATAGAAAAAATTGCCTCTAGGTACTGAAAGTTGTTGCCTTTATCACACTGTGTATCTAAATTCCCAAGAATGATTGATTTAACGAGGTTTGCACATTAAAAATCTTTTTCTTTGTTACAATAGAGGAAATCATAAGAAAGATTAATGCCCTCTGCATGGTGCCATGGAATTAAAATATCTTTCAAATGTCTTCACTCCAGGAAGACTTCACTACGCAGGCCTGTACTTAGCAAAGATTTTCTCAGTGTAAAGAATTTATTAGTCATGGCTGATGATGCTGGTGTGCTATAACCTAAATACCTGGAATATGCCTATATTAAGACAAACTAAGCACTTCAGAATGCTTTGAAGAAGTGTTCATTTTTCAGGTTGGTATAATGTATTCCATGTCAGAAACACATGAGGTTTTTCAGGTTGGTATAATGTATTCCATGTCAGAAACACATACTCAAAGGTATGACATTCAGTCTTGACATATTTTTGCATTGCAGTAGTGATATCTGACACACAGCAGAGTAATGTGCTCAGACTGTATTGTCTTTGAGAGTTTACCTCAGAGATAAAGGGACACAGACCAGCTGGAACATGCACCTCTTTCTTTAGTGGAAGAGCTTGAATCAGGGAGGTAATACAAAAGAATCAGAAAAGCATACGGGCTGTTCAGCTTTACACCTTCCTCAAGAAATGTATAGGTGCTATCACATTCATTCTCTCTGGAAAAAACAAAAATATTAATTCAATATTTCTTTCAAGAAAAGTGCATTATATAGAAATATGCCTTTAATGCCTGTATATTGGAAAAATCATAGCTCTATTTAGGCATGAAGTCAGGGTATGAATGTATTTACAAGGTGAAGAATAAAAGAAATATCGAATCACAGAATCATAGAACCCTCCAGGTTGCAAAAATCTCTGCAGTTCATAAGATCAAATCTTGCCCTGGAAGTAAGACAATAGACTGGTTATCCAGGGCCACGTCAAGTCAATGTATCTATCAGATCATCTTCCAGCACTCTGCTGGGCAAAATATCCAGTGTTTGAGTATTCTCGCTGTGAAGAATATTTTTAATATCCAGGCAGAATTCTACTTCAGGCAACTTATGCCTGCTGCCTCATGTCTTCGCACCATGCATCCTGGTGAAGTGAGGGTACTTATTCTCCATCACCACCTTTCAGATCTTGGAAGGCTGCAATTAGAACTCCCTGAGCCACCTTCTCTTCAGAGTGAGCAAATCCAGTTCCCCTCATCTGTCTTCATACATCAACTTCTCCAATGCTTTCCTCATCATAGTGGTTTTTGCTAGGTCTGGTGGTCTTACTTTCTCAGACCAAAGGGACCAAGACTGCTTTCCAAGGTGCAATCTAAAAAATGCCAAGTTGAGTGAGATATTCACATCCCTAATTTTCTGGCTGTACTCCAGTTGAAGGAACCAAGAAGACAGTTAGCCTTCTCTTCAAAGCTGCACTTGTGCCCAGCCTGCTACACACTCTGTCAGTCCCCTGCATTTCTGCACTGTGGGAAGGAAGCATTGACACCACATGTGACGTGACCATGGCCTTGGGGTTACAGTCCCCCGAGGTCTGTTACAGGGTTCGTTCTTGCTCCTGCAGACCCGAAAACAGGTCAAGAGGAACCATCCTGCCATCATAAATTAAGTCCATATTTCATCCATGGAGAAGAAAAACAGAACTTTCCCAAGGACTTTATGCATGATTACAGTAAAAATGCAAGAGAGAGAGTAAATACAGCCTTGACAAAAGGCGGAGAGAATGGTGGAAATATAGATTTGAGCTCAATAAATGGGGAAAATGAAATGTCAGAGAAAGATTTCAAGCTAAATAGTATTGGGAAGTGAAATATCAGAAAAACATCTTAAAAATTAGAGGTATGTTTTCAACAACAAATATAGTTCTTCAGATAATACATGAAAATTGGGTGCACTCAGCCATCTGCTATAATTACTAAAACTCATTCATTATTTCTTGTTTAGCAATATGTCATGAGTTCCACCCAGGCACTCTCCCATTATCCTTCATATTCTACAAACATATAGTTAGAGACAGCGCCTGTCATGACAAGCCTTAAATGCACTAGGTAAAAGATAGGCGAAAACATGGAAATGAATCACAGAGAGAGACAAGTGATTAAGTTTTTTAAATAATTGAAGCGATTTTGAATTCTTTCACATTTAGTAACACTACCATTAGTGACTGGCACAAGGACAAATGGGAAGCCTGTTGTAGAGATAGATATTTAGCAAACACATTCTGAGACACCATCCAGAGCCTTCAACAAGGCTTCATGCACCATGAAACATACTGGCCATGGGGCAGGGCTTTAGCATTACCACCATGTCCTTGATATCCTTTCTTAATTCCGTTTCAGACAGGTTTCTTTAAACAAAGAAGACATTGAAAAAAAAAGGCACAGCTGCTCTCAGAGTGATGGGATGGACACACACCTTCCTTCCCATCTATTTCGTTATTTCTCACTACAAAAAATCCTTAAAATAAAAGTTTCTGTTTCCAGAATCTCCAATAAAGTAGATATAACATCATGTTCTTATAATTAAAAATGTTTAAGTATTGCAATGAAAATAAGATATAAACCCATAATCTTGCACATCAAATTACTTTTAGCTGGTAAATGTTAATTATAAATATGTAAAAAACACCACTGAGGATTGTTGATATCAGGCAGTAAGATGCTTTGCAGGCAAAAATGGGGAGAATTATGAGTTTTTGGTTGTTTTGTTTTCTAACCACCAGTGCAGAAATATCTGAAAGGCTAAAACCAGAAACTATTTTGTTTGCAGAAATATCCAACCTTGTTGCTTTTCTACCAGCTTCCTGATAAAACCTATACAATATGGCAAACACTGGATCATCTGCCTTGTTTACTTGGGACCATCAGGAACAACTTGTGCATCTGTCCTTCTCCCTTGGTGCAAGAGAAATAAATGTACTCTGGAGAGTATGGTTGTTCACGAAGGAGAGAAAAATTTTACGAGAAACAGAGAATGCGGAGGCAGGAGACCGGTAGTCCAGTGGAAGATGAGAGTGGGGACGAGAGGGAAGGAGTACATGAGGATTGGAGAAGAGTGGGGACAAGGTGGGAAGAAGATGGGGTGTTGGCTGTGACTGATGTGCAGTGTGATATCAAATAGGACAGATGTGCAGAAGGAGGTGGATTTGCTCTCTGGTCTCTGCTGCAGAGAACCAACAGAGCCAGAGACCATCATTCCAGAGCTCTACTAATGGCGCAAATCAGTGGATTATCCTGGTCCAAATTTATTGTGCCATGGCCACAGAATTGATGGATTGGTTCCACAGGTGGTCCTCTAATTTTAATTAAATCAAATACAAGCACACTGCTTCCAGAGTCAGCACAGTGACAAAGACAGTTCTGGGCACCACCAAATTTCATGCACCCTAAGCCAGCCATGAAAACCATCTGAGGCAGCCTGTGTAAAACCTGACTGCTGTGCTTTGGGAGACCCTTCAAATCACCATATTTGCATTATCCACCTTTCCCAGCCATGAAGAAGAGATTGGTGTCAATAATCCAGATAAACCAGCCTGTCACTCAAGCACATGACTGGAGTGGGGTGGGTGGGAGGCAGTGAAGAGCTCTAGAGCAGCCAAAGTTCTGGATTCCCATTTCTAACCACAGAAATGGAATGGGCTTTTTTTGGCACCCACCTCAGCAGCAAGATGCTTGACAAACCTCATCTTGAAAACCAATTTAAGGAACATGAGCTCTTTCCCTCAGAGACACAAATCATAATTTTGATTATACAGCAATCACTGAAGAATATTTGGCATCCATTTTTTCAAAGATGTCCCCCAGCAGGTAGTAAGAACTGTTCCCTTTTCATTTCTAACACAGGTGAAAGGAAATTATGCTCATGATTCATCACATGATTTTTCAGCTGTGCTTTCTATACCACTGAAATATTCTCTATTCTCCTGGACATCTTTAACCCTTCCTCCAATTGGATGGACTCCTACCCTTGCAAAGCATATATATGGCTGTGAAGCCATTATCATTAACCTCATTATAAAAAATGTATTCTCTTTTTTATTTTCTATTGTTTAGAAAAATCTCAAAATATTCCAGTTTGTTTTTAACCACACATTCAGTTCATACACAATTGAATTAAGTAAAAGTTCCTAAGATGGTAGACCCCATTCTTCCTGGACACAATTTCTCTGTACCTGTAAGCTCTGCTTCCTTTACTGGTACTTCAAACCCTTGGAGAAGGATGGGATGCATTCAATTTCTGGTTTTTGTTTGCATTTTTTTAGCATGTGAGGCAGATCTTTTGTTATTTCCCACATAAAGCAAGCTTTTAATTTTTATAGAATTACACTTTTGGTAACTTCTTTCATGTCTATCATATCTGCAGTATCAGTGCTCTAATTTGTGCACTTAGTAGTCTAACAAATTATGTTTTTCTTTTTCTGTCTGCTTGTCTCACTTATTCCCTTTTTTTCTCACAGCATTTTGTTCTAAATAGTAGATAGTAGTGAGATCCCTAAAAATGGTAAATTGGCTCAGCAACATCAGACTACTTACAAATTTCTCTGTGTTTCTACTTTCTCTCTGCCTTATCCTTGTAGATCTGTAGTAGCTGCTGTCTTGCTTTAAGAAAAGTTCTTACCAGATGAAGTACTTCCAAACCAAGTCATGTTAAAACAATGCAACACTTTTTATTGCACACCTTCTGGTGGCAACCACAGAGAAAAGACCTTAGTGTTTTCTATCTATTTCCTCAACACATCCAGATGATTTTGGCACTGGTGGAACTGTGTTTTTTCCATCTTTCAGTCAGGGAAGTAGTAATTTTGCCTTTTTCCACTTTTTTTCCCATGCTTGCTTCCAAAGCCACACAAGCAGAACCCCCAGGCATGCATGTGGTACATGATAAGCAACATGCAACACACGCTCTACTCATTTGTACTGACATTTTCAGAGAGGAAAGTACCTCTCATCCTATTATCTCCAGCCCAGGAGCCAAGAAGCTGGCTGTGATTTCAACAGGTCGTGCAATATTTGGTCCAGACCTGAAATGAACCTGCCTGAGCTGGGCTTAATTGGGATATGTTGAATAATGAGGACAGAGCTGGAAAGGACAGGTTACAAGTATTGTGCCACTGAATGCAGCAGGGAAGTCAAGTCCCAGTAATCTAAATATTGAGACTGTTAGAGAAAGGGAAGTGCTTCCCCACTTTGTTGCTAAATTTAACTTCCAGGCTTGAGATAGGAGAGCCTTGAGAGCTGTGCAGAGCACAACGACACCAGAACAGCAGCAGATGCCACAGAGGGTCTCTGCTGGCCGTAGGCAGACTGGAGCAGTTGTGTTAGCTGGGAAATCTGCTCCAAGAGGTGTCTGAGCTCCTGTGCTCAGCTGTGGAGCTGTGCACTGAGAGGTCTCACCCTGTGGCACCACAAGCTGGGGAAGCACAGCTGGGCATGGGCACGGGCACAGCACCGCTGCTGCCACCTTACCTGATGTCACACCTGGAACTTTGCAATTTCCATGGAAGATATCCTAGCAGCTAGCATTGCTCGAGGTGGAACCATGTAATCCAGCTGCTTACCACACTGGGAGGAGCTCCTCACCCTGAGGTCTCTGTTGACGCTGCTACTACTCAGAAACCCAAACTTCAGAAAGAATTTGAATGTTAGATTTATGTGCTGACAAATAAATCTATCTCTTCTCACAGATATATTGTTTAACTTCAGCTACTGATCCTTATCTCTTAATGACCAAAATAATATCCAAGGCAAAAGCAGTGCTCCCTTCTCACCATTTCAATACATATAAGGTTGTAATAGTATTTTAATTCAGCATAGCTAATGTGTCACATGAAATAGGTAGAAAAATTGTTCCATATGTAGCCCCAAGAAAGCACTGTCGAGACAGCTGTACCCATTCTGTCTCAACATGAAATATTGTCATGTCTCAACTAAGTCTTTTATGACAGTGATTGTATCTAGCATCCTGATAAGTGAATATTTGTGGAACTAACTCTCACATAGATCTTCGTGATAACAAATGATATTTATCTTTTTCAGCATTGTTGTATAGTTGTCATTTTATCTGTGATGTATCTAACTCGAGATCAATGAATCCAACCATGACACTAAACAGCTAAATAAACTATCATACTCAGTGCATGACAAATCTCTTGTTATCTCCTGGTTGCTCCAAGTCACAAATCTGTCTTGGTGTTAAAGTTTTTGTGTTCAGAAATGCTTCTTCCGAAGATGGATTTTAAAGCCTACCAAAGCCTATACATTTCCATCAACATTGCAATATGATGTTGATGGAAATGTATATCAAAAGTACACCAGAGGTAGAAAGAGGACAACTCTTCAGTTTGACTGGTAAACACAGAAGGAAGACCAAACACTGGATTATCTCCTAAACCCTGAATTTTCAATTAAGGCCACCATTCAATTTCACCATTTTAGGTTTCCACCAAAAGAAAATATGTTGATCAAATCATCCAGAAAGGGACAAATCCTCCAAGTTCCTGAACTCCTATATCTATTTTCTTTTCTCCTTAAACACTTGTTCTTAACCTGGAGTGAATCTGGGAGGATTGATAGAGACACTTTTCCTGTACCTAACTAGTAAGTTCACATTCTCTCACCTCTCTAGCTACTCAGTTAAGTCCTAAAAAACATGAAGCTAGAAGGAAAAGGGAAGTGTGGTCCAAATTTCTCTGCTCTTGGCCTCATAACACAGCCTAGATTTCTGCTGTAAAGAAGAAAAACTAATTCCACATATAGAAATAATGCCAGGTTAGCTGAGAATTCAGCAGAAATAATAAGTAGTGTTAACTTTTCCAAGGAAGCAAACTCAAACTTACAAAGCTGGTTTGGAGACGTGTCCCTATTACTGTTACCTGTATGATATTCCATTAGAGGTAGATTACGGGAAAGCTCCAAGTGTAGATAACTAAATCTATTTCAAAATGTCCTGTAGTTAAGGTTAGGTTTGCAGGACAGATGCATATAGAATAATAAAATTGTTTGGGTTGGAAGGGACCTGAAAGGTCATCTAATTCCAACCCTACTGCCACGGACAGGGACATCTTCCATTTCATCTGGTTGCTCAAAGCCCCAAGCAAACTGGCCCTGAACACTTTTAGCAATGGAGTAACCACAGTTTCTCTGGACAAGCTGTGCCTCACCATCTGAACAACAAGAACTGTTCTCCTGTAGCCCCTTTAGGCACTGGAAGATGCTCTAAAGTCTCCCCAGAGAGCTTTGTACTCTCTGCAAGCTGCCAGTTAGTCTGTGCTAATGCTCTCTTTCCAGCAGCTGCACATCTCTTGCCTACTTAAATCTTGCAGGCCAGGCTCCTCACTCTTCTTTGTCTTCACTCTGGAGCCTCCTCAAGCAGTGCAAAGACAAAATATGAAAAATTAAATTATTCAAGAACTGGGATTTAAGCATTTAAATGTAAGTTTTACTGTCTCTAAGGTCAGGTCAACTGTCCTGCAGGACTGGCACAGACTAGAGCAAATGTTTTTGCCTAATACTTTTTGCACTCTTTATTCAGTGCCCTACACTCCTCAATTGCATAAGCTACTTTTAGGCAAGTTCATCTGATGCTTGTGTGTATTTCTGCCGTGTCTCCTGCACAGCACCAGCTGAATCTGCATGCCAAATGGGGTAATAGTAAGCAGGAATCTACATTAATTGCTGTGCATTTTTATTCCCTTGCTACTGATCCTGGAAAACAAAGTATGTGTTAATGCTTCTCTATGTTAAAGTAGTAGGAAACATGTCTCAGAGTTTAACATGCCATCAGGTTCATTTGAAAATATATAATTTGAATTTCTTATAATTAAATGAAAATATTGAAAAAAGAGCAAAGCCTTTGGCTGCTCTTTGTGATAATCTCCACAGATTATGGAAGAATCCATCAAATTACACAATTTTCATTGAAGAGTGGCCCTGTACAGAAGCCAGTGAGAAATGCAGTTTCATTATATTAATCAGACAAATCTAGCCCTGGGATATGCAAGCAGAGGACATTTTTTTTTTTTATATATAGGAGGACAAGGAGAGGACCAGACAGCTTCCTGTGATTTGTATGTGACCTCTACAGTATGATCTAATTATGGTATCTGAGTCCTCACAGAATTAAATATATTCTTGCAAAACATTTCCCAGCTTGGTTTTGGCCTCAGGATTTATAGAGCTCAATCCCCACACAGTTCCTAGCTGTATAGAGGTCCCTGTAGGTTCAGCCCAGAACACAGGACTGTGCTGAGATTGCTTGGCAGCAGCACAAGAGTCTGGCAAAGTTTAGCCAACCTCTGCCTTGAGGGCAGACCTGACTGCTTTTAGCTGTGGTATTAACAAGGGAGATGCAACATTCTAGGATAAGGAAGTCACTTTTTAGAAGATATTTTCAGCTTCTCCAGTGGTCATCAAAAGGGATGGGTCAGTTGCTCTGGATAGAAGAAATAACATTACGGAAACTCAGTGAGGTTTGACAGAGTATCTACCTTTTTGTGAGATTTGACAGAATAGCTTCTTTTTTATGAGTTTTTTTTTTTTTTTTTTTTTGTTCTAGCAGGTGAAATGTTATGGCTCATTTTGAAAGCAGAAATTTTAAAAGTATCTAAGAATAGTTGTTTCCAACCAGAAGCAGTCACTACTAGAAACCTCCTGAGATCTGGGTGGAAAATTTTCAGTTCAGAGACGTTCCTTTTTACCAGACCTTCATTGTCTAAGTGGTGACTGCAAAATGAGTATCTGTCCAGGGTTTGCATAAGTGCATTGAAAGGGTCAATGGGCTCTGCAAATAGGCACCTGTACACTCAGGCACTAAATCGGCAAGCACAGGTGTAAATTTGGGCATGGTTTCTATAGGAAGAAATGATGCTTTCCAACACCATTGAGCCTCCCCACTGCAACTCTTGGCAAAAAAGGATAATGGATAAGCAAGCTGGGTGTATCACCATGGCCTCCTGGTGAAAATCACACAAAAAGGTAGTGGGCAAAGAAGGTCTCCTCCCTGGGAAACTCACTGGCCTTCATAGTTATTTAAAAGGGGAAAAACACAGTTATTTAACTGTGTAATAGTAATAGTAAATAACTATTTAACATAGTTATTTAAAAGGGGAAAACTTGGTGGCTTTTTCAGACTGGTTTCAAAATTAAATAATGATAATACACTCAAAATTATACTTATTTTTCCTTTTTGAGAAAAAAGCTATATGGCCGATTTACCTCCATATAAGAACCCACATTCAGGATATTCTGTTGGGTCCATAGCTAAGTTTCTGTTGCCTATCAGGTATCCAAATTTAATACTGAATGCCACTGAATAGAACAGGACTGAGCCTGCAGGAGAGATCACTGTGTAAACCACATCCTGGATATTTTGTAGGGTTTGTTATAATACGATTATAAGATATGCCTCTGCCTGCATTAAGTTGCAAACAAGAACACATACAGAAGTCAATAATATGGATTTTTTTATGACAATAAATTTGAGGTAGAGACATAGAAAAAAACAGGAGAAAAGTGGGGACGCAGAAGGAGAGTGAGAGATTAAGCAGAAAGATATCATCACCCATGGATTCCCACAGCATCCCACTGGTCCTTCCTCACCCTCCTTAGTCTTTGGTGGTGGGGGTCCTGGAGCAGTTCTTCTGGAGGAACCACTGGGTATCCATGGGGTGAAAATGCCATTCCCACAGCCTGGGCTGGCATGTGTGTAAGCAGTTGCTTCCTTTCTCACAGTTTGCCACCAACGTGGATTTTTGTCCTGACAGGTCTTATTTTAAGTTCCCACAGTCTGTACAGTAAAATTTTGTCCAGCGTGCTAATTTCAAATCTTCACCTTCGTTAGACCTGGAATTCAAGCCTTCCTGTTTTGCCATCTGTGCTTATCTCAAGTTCCTGTTGTGGTGGCTTATCCAATGGGAAATTCTTTCTTTAACAGTATTTTGAGACATGCAGCTGCATTCTTTAAGTCCTCACAGAGCTCACCTGTGCTTCCCATGCTGGCAGCTCTGTCAAGGCTGGTATAATTTGGGGAAGGTTTTTCCATTCTCAGTTTTCCCAGATATTCTTTGTGAGTAGGGAGAATGTTTAATTTTTTTTTTTTAATGCTTCCAATATAAAGCCATGGCTACCCCTATGTAACCAATGTACCCAGTCACCAACAAAACAGAATGAAAGCTGGCAATTCCCTCCATTCAACCTATTGACTGCAGTGACATTTAAGAAAACATCAACACCTGGGTTTAATACCTCAGTTATTCATGTTAAGAAACATAATTTAATTCTGTTTTGGTTCTTTTTTTTTTTAATCAAAATGAACTGCAGAACGTCATTTTACCAAAACATTTCACCTTTTTCTGTAAGGAAAAAACAAAGGGAAAAAAAAAAAGCAGGGTCCTTCTCCTACCTCCCTTTTCTGGAAGCCAAGAAACAGGGCGAGCCAAGGAAACTGGTACATGTCTGAAAGATATTTTAAGGCTAGAGGTCAGTTAGTAATGCAACCAGCATTAACATAGCCACTAATACAACAATAATTTATAGAAAAATCACAGGTTGTGTAATCCTCCAAAAGCTTCTTTGAAAGGAAAGCAAAGGCTGTTTAGTGAAAGCTTCCACTCTTTTCAAGGGTGGATACCTCAGGGCAGGGTTCAAACAATTTTGTTCACAGGTCTTTTTGTTGGCTTATTTTTTTGTGGTGGTATTTACTCAATATATAATTTTATAATGATGTAACTTACATCTCTGTAAATTATATTCCATGTGTCAGAACCAATGCTCCTAAAATATTCTCAAAAGGCACTAAATATATTTCATACATTCCTTGCTAACTCGATGTTATAAAATAATTGATACACAGCCCACAAAACATCTAAAAATACTCTCTCCGCTTAAAAGACGCCTGCAATTTCTTCTGCTGTGCATAGCTGCAGACCACAGAAACCAATCCAAAAAGCCAGTGACGGCAACATTCAGGAAGTTGCAGAGAGAGAAAACAACTTTTCACAACCTGAGTATTTGCTTTGTTTTACATTGAATGGTCAATATGTTTACACAGCTCAGTGACAGAATAAATTTTCAGTACATCTTTTCCTAATGAAAAATATTTTTCCACAGTTCTTGCCATTATTGGAATTCTTACAGTTAATATTTTATAAATCTAAATAAAGTAGGAGATACAATTATATATAAATTGCTGTTGTGTATGCTTGTTTATTTCAAGCTATTTATAATCATTTCAGGAATATTAACACTATTTCTAAAATGAACAGACCTCCATCATTTATTTTCTGTGTGTTCACATGATTGGGTTTCTATTTTTTTTTCTTCCTAAAATTGGTGGTATATCTTTAATAATCCCCAAATATCAATGAGGAAGCCCATAGAAAACAGATTCATGAAGGCTTAAACCACATCGAGATTAATTCTTTTCAGCAGTGGACTCTTTCTGTGATCTCAGATTTATTACTGCTGCAGTGACTTTCAGTCAAAAAACAAAGGGCAGAGAAAAATAGATGAGAAGCCTCTACATTTACTCCAGATGCTCACCTACATTTTAAGATGTAGGAAAGGGACAGGGGGAGCATTTCAGAGGTTTATAGGGAACACGAGCCCGTGAAGGTAAGGTGGGGAGCATCTCCTGACAGCAGCATGGTGACAGCTTGTCCCTGCTGGAGCAGGAGGTGGGGAAGGAGCCAAGTGTGCCCAACAGACTGAAATGCACAAGGATACAACTCCTCCACCTACAGAACCCAAAAACCATCCACCCAAAATGCCATCACATGGCTGTTGGTCTGTTGTAGACAAGGGTGACACTCCTGGGGTGCAGAGCCTGGGGCCAAGCCTGGAAAGGTGGGGAGGGAGGAAGGACCACCTCACACCACACGAGGCACATTCCTTCACAGGGAGTAGGTGGAAAGAATAATTTCAGGAATGACCTGTACTTTCAACATCATCAAACATCGTAATGGCTAGATAGAAAATTCTGTGCTTTGGGGAACATTTACTCTATATGCAGACATCATTAGTGTGGCTCTGTGGGCACTAACACAGCAGGGAATTTCAGTAGAGAAACTGGCACTTCCCTAGTGATCACATCCTCATCTTATGTGCCAGGGATTTTATTTTGATTACGTTTACTCCCAAAGAGGTATTTTCTCCCCACTGTCCGTAGAGCACTCAAAGCCCACTTTTGAAGCCAATGACACTCTGCCTGTGACAGAAGCAGCACAGCATGGCCTTGTGGGTGAAATCACAATGTTTTGCAGTGCTGGCCTTTGATACAACTTCACTAAACCACGCATGGGGACAGCTATAGCCAGCATACAATACAGCCTTCTGTGTTAAACCCTCCCAAACCACCACCGATACAAGTAGATTTATGACTGCATGGACAGGCCTCTGTTCCCTGGAAAAAACCCAAAAACCTATTTGCAGGGTGGGGAGGGAGGAAAAAAAAAAAGAAAAAAACTCTAGAAAAAACTTTTTCCTTCCAGTGTTAGCTTTCTGAACCCTGTGAACAGACTGCTGAGATTAACTGCTCTCTTCTTAAAGGGGCTTCAGGTTCCTCTGTCTCACAAAGCCACACTCTTTTTTCTTATTGTGAGAAATGACTCAGTTGGGGGGTTGTGTCCGAGAGTGATACCCACATGAACAGACAGGAAGTCGATGGTGTAATTTAGGAGGCCAGCTGTCTGCAGCATGCTGTCATTAGCTAGCTCTTGAAGGTGACCAAGGAATCAAAAATAATGTGGAGAAACACTTTGTGTTTGACATTCTGGCATTTTGTTTGGTGGAAAACAAGTGTTTTTTAAAAAATCTGGGATCTTTCAGAAAGTAGATCTGCTGTGGAATTGAGAGTGAAAACTACAAATTAACAGGAAGGGGAAACCCCCCGCTCCAACTTCAAGTAAATGGATAGACTCCTGCATTTTAAGAGCTGATTAAATATTTAAGGTCGCATTGAACAGAAGCGCAAGGAACATCTCAGGACAAGCTGCTGTAAAGTCTTCATGTAAATGCTCATGCCTGTCCACTTAAATGGGCAGGCATGAGCATTTCTCCAGACAGGCTTTGATATATATTATTTTAAGAAAACTATTTTGCAAGCCCATTTCATGTGACGATGTGCATTTTGTTTAGACGTCCAGGGTTAAGAGAAGACTGCTAAATAAACTCACTCGGAAAATGGGTGCCAAACCTAGAGGGAAGAGCCTTCACCTGGAGGTACTGGATGCACTGACCATGGAAGAGTAATGAATGAGCACAGAACAGGGAAGGGAGTGGAATAAGCAAACCCAGTAGAACTTCTCATCACAAGACCTTTTATCTTTTTTTTTTTCTTTCCCATGCAAGACTCCTAGATGAGTTAAGACCCAGAGAAAACAAGGTTTTCCCTAAGCCTTTTCATTTCTGATGCCTGGAGCTCCCTACCAACTGGAAGCATGAAACGACACTATACCCCATCCTTTCTTATTCCAGTTTTGTGGTCGGATGACTCCTCAGCTGGCCTGACTGACTGCTGACACATATCCTGACCTGGTCCCAGGTGAGATAGCTTTCCTATGAAGGTACTTACAGGACAAAGAGTCTCAAGCACATAAGGAGAGGGCTTTAAGAAGTAATGACCACTAGCATGTTGAAATATCTGCATTTCTTTCTTCACTGCATTTTGGTGTTCAATTTTTTTTTTTTTTTTGTAAGAAACATCCATCTTTATCTTCAGCATGTTTCCTATTTGCCTCCTCTCTTTCTTCCTGATTTGACCCAGATTATCAGATCCAGGTTTGGATTGTCACAGGCAGGCTTGAGTAATCCCAATGGATCTTTTATTTATATATGAATATACATATACAAATACATATATATATATATTGCCAACAAAAGGATATACAAATATATGTGTATATATATGTAAAAAATATATATGTATACATAACAATTTGCCATATATATAATGTAATATATATGTATGTGTATATATGAATGATACACAGACAACTGAAAGGTCTGAGATAAGGGACATATGTTGACATGTATCAGACAATGTAAGTGGCCTCAGAATACTACATATAATAAAATTAAAATAGAAACTCGTGGTGGGACCCAAAGACTGGAGAAAGACCAAATAAACTTTTTCCATGGTTTCAGGCTCCTACCAACATTTCACAGAATCACAGAATATCCTGAGTTGGAAAGGACCCACAGGGGCATCATCAAGTCTAACTCCTGGGCCTGCACAGCACCACCCCAAGAGTCACACCACGCACCTGAGAGCATCGTCCAAACACTTGAACTCTGTCAGGCTTGGTGCTGTGACCACTTCCCTGGGGGCCTGTTCCAGTGCCCTCTGGGTGAAGAACCATTTTATTATATCCTCCCATGACACAACTTCACATCATTTACTCAAGTCCTGTCACCAGGCACCACAGAGAAGAGATCAGTACCTGTCCCTCCTCTTGCCCTCATGAGGAAGTTGTAGACTGCATTAAAGTGCTCCAAGCAAACCATGACACAATAAACTTAAATGCTTTGTTATGGGATAATGTATCAAGAATTCCTGTTTTATTAACTACTCGATTACCTGTTTACACAATCTGGTGAATATTATGTGTTGACTGGTAGCGACCATTGGGTAAATTGAAGAATCTGAAATATTCATTCTGGGGATTTCTTTTTCCTGCAAAAAAAGAATAAGAGAAGACTAACTGAAGTGCCAGAGGTGACACATCTTCTAAAGATTATATTCAAACAACACATGTTGAGATACAAAAGCCAAAAAAATTTAAATTAAGGTTGCAATATCTGTGCTGACACACAAGTTGTTATCCTTAAAAAAACTGAAAATAAAATTAATGAAGGCAGCAAGAGAGGAGGAAATTATCTGAGAATTATTGTTAGAAAATCAGGCCAGATATTTAAACTTAATTCTAAATGTCCTGATTTATGTCAATTTAAATATTATATGCTCTATACTCATAAAAATATTAACTTGTACTTCCTACAGCAGTAGTAAATCACTCTNTTTTTTTTTTTTTTTGTAAGAAACATCCATCTTTATCTTCAGCATGTTTCCTATTTGCCTCCTCTCTTTCTTCCTGATTTGACCCAGATTATCAGATCCAGGTTTGGATTGTCACAGGCAGGCTTGAGTAATCCCAATGGATCTTTTATTTATATATGAATATACATATACAAATACATATATATATATATTGCCAACAAAAGGATATACAAATATATGTGTATATATATGTAAAAAATATATATGTATACATAACAATTTGCCATATATATAATGTAATATATATGTATGTGTATATATGAATGATACACAGACAACTGAAAGGTCTGAGATAAGGGACATATGTTGACATGTATCAGACAATGTAAGTGGCCTCAGAATACTACATATAATAAAATTAAAATAGAAACTCGTGGTGGGACCCAAAGACTGGAGAAAGACCAAATAAACTTTTTCCATGGTTTCAGGCTCCTACCAACATTTCACAGAATCACAGAATATCCTGAGTTGGAAAGGACCCACAGGGGCATCATCAAGTCTAACTCCTGGGCCTGCACAGCACCACCCCAAGAGTCACACCACGCACCTGAGAGCATCGTCCAAACACTTGAACTCTGTCAGGCTTGGTGCTGTGACCACTTCCCTGGGGGCCTGTTCCAGTGCCCTCTGGGTGAAGAACCATTTTATTATATCCTCCCATGACACAACTTCACATCATTTACTCAAGTCCTGTCACCAGGCACCACAGAGAAGAGATCAGTACCTGTCCCTCCTCTTGCCCTCATGAGGAAGTTGTAGACTGCATTAAAGTGCTCCAAGCAAACCATGACACAATAAACTTAAATGCTTTGTTATGGGATAATGTATCAAGAATTCCTGTTTTATTAACTACTCGATTACCTGTTTACACAATCTGGTGAATATTATGTGTTGACTGGTAGCGACCATTGGGTAAATTGAAGAATCTGAAATATTCATTCTGGGGATTTCTTTTTCCTGCAAAAAAAGAATAAGAGAAGACTAACTGAAGTGCCAGAGGTGACACATCTTCTAAAGATTATATTCAAACAACACATGTTGAGATACAAAAGCCAAAAAAATTTAAATTAAGGTTGCAATATCTGTGCTGACACACAAGTTGTTATCCTTAAAAAAACTGAAAATAAAATTAATGAAGGCAGCAAGAGAGGAGGAAATTATCTGAGAATTATTGTTAGAAAATCAGGCCAGATATTTAAACTTAATTCTAAATGTCCTGATTTATGTCAATTTAAATATTATATGCTCTATACTCATAAAAATATTAACTTGTACTTCCTACAGCAGTAGTAAATCACTCTATTAATCCACAGTAGACATTTCAGTTACATCACAGCTGCAATGCACATGGCACCGTGCACCATAATCTGCTCTTCTATGTGCTCTTCAGTGGCACCACAGTGGGACAAACACAGTCACTTTGCTTTAGCTTCACATGCTGATTCAGTGATAGAATAAAGTACTTCACAGATTAGCTCAGCCTGCAGCACTTAAAGGTCAGGATTTATTGTAATGTAAATCACAAAGCAATTTTATCTTGACAGAGATTACATACTGTTATAATATTTCTCACTGAATCTAGTGATGCATTTGCTTTTTCTTCGCAACTGCTGTGTAAAATTGGACTTTAGCCCAGAAAAGAAAAAGGGATGGCAGCCTGTTTGGTTTTTCAGCAACAACTTAATTTCTGTTCAAATATTGCAGCACTCTGAAAGAAAGGTATTTAAAAAACCCTAAAAAAACCCCAAAAAACAACAAACCAAAAAATCACCATCAAAACCCTTCTATTAATCCAAGCAAACCTTGCAGGATGGAAAAGCGGTTTGTGTAGATTTTCAGCAGGACATTCTTGGAGTAATACTTAACTCCTCTTAGATGAAACTGAATGATCTCATTACAGAATGCTGAAGCAGCATCCTGTCATGTCTTTCAAAATGCATTTTAAAAAAAAAGAACGACATTTATATACTTACTAAGACTGCAGTGGTAGGGAGCCAGTGCTCTAGAATCTGCTCCAGTCACAGGTGAGCTGCCTTGGGTTATTGCAGTGCCAGGACTGTAGGGTACTGTCCCCTTCACAGGGGCTGAATAAGCTCTTTCGTACCATGTTTACAGACAACAAAAGTTCTGTGTACTTGTGCATTACAGCCAAAGCATTACCAAACACAGCAATTTGCACTCAAGAGTGGCATCAGGAGACACAGCTGGGCTCTCCGTGTCTTGTGAAGACACTTGTCAGCAAAGACTTCAGGGTTGCCTCACGTATTAAGCGGGATATATTCCTCCCATTTACCCAGACCTACATGTTCCCAGGAACGGGACTGCGATGGTGCAAGCCCGTCTAAAAAGCGCCTTGCAGGATGAACAGAGCTGGTGGCACTGGAAGGTTGCATAGAAAAGGATGTGCTACTGTTGAATGACTCCTTTAGTAGAGCCTAGCCTTAGGTTAGCAACAAGACGAGTTAAGTACCTCATTCGTTAGGAAGTCTTGCTGTTTTCCCAGTCTTTCTTCCAACGTTTAGTAGTTTGGGAACAAACTAGGCATTTCAGTGAACTCCCTTTCGTGTGGAAAACAGAAGGGAGGAAGACAGGAAAACACAATACAGGGTGGAGAGACTTGGAGACAAGGCAACAGCATTTTTATAGTCCTCACCACCACAATCCTGGGATTGATGTGGTGACTTGATAAGATGTTGAATTATGCAACCATTCCCACTGATGTACTATTGCATTCATTTTGGCCCTTGAATGTAGCTAGACTTGCTGACCTCAGACTGAGCTTTTAGATAGGATAAACAAGCTGCTGTGCCAGTGTACATATCAAGTCTGGAATCTGAAAAGTCATTAAGACAATAAACATGATGTTAAGTTTACAGATTCACTTTTTCAAGCAAAATCACACTTTAGTCTATATTAAGAAAGCTCTCTTTTCAGTCAAAAACGCAGAGCTGTATATAAACATACAGTTGTACAACTGCTGTGCATATTTTTATTTAGATTAAATGGCAAATTAGTAGATCCTGGTAGATTTTCTGGATTGCTTTCACTGAATTCCCACCATTTTCAATTGCTTGTCTTTTCTAAGTAAGGATTTTAAAATGCAATTATAGCAAAATACGCAAATCTATCATGCACTCCTAGATCAAACTCTGAGGAAGGACGCGAATTAGAATTCAAAAAGTTTGTTTCTAATGAGCAGAAAAAACAGATGTTCATGCGGGAAAAAGAAAATTTCACACAAGTTTATTAAACTTTGTAGTTATTTCAAACTGCAGTTAACATTATGGCAATTTAAAAGAGGGATACTGGGGTCATATTACTACGTGTCTCAGAATATGAAACAAGAATAGGAATCTGTCAGACAACAACAACAGTTTACAAAAAAATAGTAAGAATTAGTAGTAATTATACTCCTACTTGTATTAGTTGGTTTGGGTTTTTTTAATTGTACCCTCTGGCCTTAGTAAACAGTGCTTTTGACCTTGCTAGTTTGGGTTTAGGGTGTATTGTTTATTTACACAGAGATTTTGTAAGCCATGCAAACATAAACAAACAAATAAATAATGAATCTTCCACATGAGTCTGAGACCACTCTTTTGGCACCAACTCACTTCTAGCCAAAGAGAATGCATTTTAATAAATTTTAGAACACACAAGTTTCTTTCAGTCCCTCCTTAGTTTATTAATTTTAGTATCATTACCCTTCCATGTAAATACTTCTTTCCAAAGCTGAAGAGAAAAATAGACTCAGAAGCAGCCACCAGGTTCTTGGGTTTTTTAAAGCACGCAGTTTACCAGCGGCAATCAAATTAGGTTAGCAGCACATTTAGGTTATTTTGATTTTTAGATCTGCTAAAGAAAATAAAAAGTAATCTTTTGATGATCACAAATGAAGTCTGATATAAATATCTACCCACTACACATTTTTAGGTGGTCATTTAGCAATCAGAAACAACAAGAAATTAAATGCTATGAGCCTGTGCCTAATTACAAGGTCATAACTATTATTATCATTGGGGCATAATAGCTCATTTATTCTATCTCATATTCTTATTGATCACAGATCTTCACAGCAGCTTAAAACCAGTAATTTCCTACTAGATTACATATATTGTCCTTTCTTTTTTTCAAGAACAGAATTTGAATTAACACATTTCTTTACATTGAAGCCTGTGTTCTAACCCAGACCGGACTGATGCACTCAGTGCAGCACCATGAACTCACTGCCAGATGTCTGCAGAAGGTTCCCATGGAAGGCCCCTAAAACTACTATGACACAAGCATTGGGAGCCCCTAGACCCTCTCCAGCACTCAGTGGGGCTGTAACAGGAGATGCAACAGCTCCACTGCCTTCCATGGACCTTAAGAAGCAGCAAGGCTACAGGTACCAGTTTAATATGGCTGAGCCTTTAATTAGCACAAAGCAAGGTTTCAACAGACAAATACCTTGTAGGTGCAAAGACTCCACAATTTCAGATGTCAACATCCCTTTTGTCTCTGTGACAAAAAACCAAATGCTACCTTAACAAAAGATGCAGAAGAAGTGTTAAGTTTGCACCTTATCTGACTTAATCCACCACAGAAAGTTAGGTGAGCACTGAGATACCAGACTGTACGATGGCAGCAAGGAGAAGATAACATCCTTTCCGCTGGCATATGCTGCAGAGCCCACAACACCCGGAACAAAACCTCCCTCACTGTGTTCCATCCTCTCCAAGTGCTCCAGTGCAGCTCTCTGGGGCAGGTCTCCGGATAGATCAGGCACATCAGGACTAGAGAACGTATATGCATTTAATTTCCACTCCATTTGCAAAGTATTAGCCATTCCCCATGATTCTGATATGTATCATATTTCATCTCACTGAAGTAGAGGGAAATGCCAGGGAAATGCCTGCCTTCTATCCTGTATTTGGAGTTATTAGGTGTGCTGGATTCACGAAGACTACACAGAAAGGCCAACATCAGGCTCAGCTCTGCATGCCATATTATAATCAACAGGGGAGAAGTGGGTGCAGATTTAACTTTTAAGTTTATCACAACCACACAGAATTTTCTGCAGTTTAATTGTTTTTATCACTCTTTTTAAGCTCACATGAATCATAAATACATAGTAAAATAAAAATACCTGGAAGTCTGCCACAGGTAGAATATCAAGATTCCAATACAGGATATGTGTAATAATTGCAAAAGAAACTATGTGATTTAGGAAGTGAAAGTCACTTCCAAGGGATGTGCAGGTACTTACTTTCCAGTGGTAGCAGAGGAATTTGAAAGTCCATGAGGTTCAAGGGCCAAGACCTTGATGACTGAGATGCCCATCTCCTGTGTTACACTGTGGAAATCAAGCTGCAGATCCATTAGTTACTCAGATGTGACCTGAATATTTCATCTCAGTACTCTGCATAATGTGTCAAAAAGGGCCATTGAACTGAACCAAAAAGGCCCATTGCTGGAAATACATTTTTAAATGGTCACACAGCACAGTTGCTTATCAGTTTTATGCAAGAGAAGAAAATTTTACTTCAGTAAAAACTAATTCAAAAATACATTTTCACTCATTTGAGCATATTTAAATACAAAACCCTCATGGTTAAAAAACAAAAGAAATGTTACTGCATTGCATCCCCATCACAACTGGGAAAGAATTTAAAATAATAAGTATATGAAATAGCAAGGATAAATAAAGCTTTGCATCCTTTCTGAGAAAAATAATAGTAACTGATAGCATTAGAAACAGTATTAAAATAACTTCACTCTAGTCAGGCAGAAATAACTTATATTGATTTTTACGTCACATCTAAGAAACATGCTGCCTCAACTTTTTAGAATTTGGGTGACAAATTCATCTTGACAAAAGACAAGAGAACAATAAAAAGAAAATGCCCTTCCTCCTCTGCCTCCCACCCAGACAGGCATAGGAGGAGGATAAAAGGTGTAACACCATTAGGTGAAGTGGCCATGATCAAGAAATGCTGTATGTAGAAATTTCCAGACCATTTTATTGCTGGTTTTTATAAGTCTGCTCCTCACTAATCTACCTAAGCAAGGTAAGGGCTGTGATGGTGTTAGTGAAATGAGGGGGGAAGGATCAGAGGCAAGACAAGCCACGAGGTCCTTGCAGGAATTAAAAGGGATGCTGAAGAGTGGCATGGCGCAGGGGACAGATCATGAGTTAAGGGATGGAGGCAGCCACAGACCGTCTTCACTGGACCATCTCAGAGCCAGGAGAGAGGCAGGACGACATGATGGGCGCCACAGTTGGAACAAAGCTGAGTCCAGCGTGGGGGAAATGCGGGCATGGGAAGATATTGCAAGGTGCCTTTTTAAGAACAGGGCATGGAGCTGCAAAGCCCAAAGTAAAGCAGGATGACTGCTTGAGGCAGGAAAAAACTAGGGCATGAGTGTACTATCTGGATGTCAGAACAAAAAAAAAGGACACATCTTCCCCCTCCATTCAGAAATAAAATCAAATAAAATTACCAGCACATCTTTGAATAAGTATATATTTTCTCAGCAAATTCTGCACACCACAAGCAATCAAATTTTTTTTTGTCTATTTTTATATATCTGCAAGGTGACAAAACACGGAAACATAAGCCTTCTATACATGCAAAATAGTTCTTATCTGTGCGGCATAGAAGTTGCATCTTAGCTGGCAAATTTCGGTTGTATGGGTGGAAGAGGCCCACAGATTTTTACGGTATGCATGCACACCAAGAGAGAGAAAAGATTCAGGTATAAAAAATCCACCTGACAAAACCTGCTCATGCCGGTTTTACTTATAACTTCAGAGCCCACTTTTTAGTCGTAACAATGGGTCCCCCTAGTGGGTAAAACCATAATTGACGAATTTTGTCGCTTAAGTTTCTCTGAACACAGCTCAGTATAACATTTGATTACCAAGCAGAGATTGCTGCTTTTAGGAAAGCGAACATGAAAAGATACGGTTCACTTTTGTGCAGCTTTTTAAAAGCATAAAGCACAGACACAGCGATATATATTCCTACTGAACTGCTCTGATAAGCAATCAAGTAACATCCTCAGCATGTAGGTTTTAAAGCAATAGTAATATAAATATTTTTTTCTGTGAAGATTGCCCTGGGTAGGGCATAAACAATTTGTAAAACAAAAAAAACTGTGTGAGAAAGAAAAATGAGTCTTGCTAACACTTTTCCAAGTCATGAAATTCAGTGTTTCACAGAGAAATGAATTAGATGCTGTTAGCACTGCAACTGCTTTTAACAAATGTGGCAGCCATTATAAGCTGGCATAATTAGTTCACTCACACAGCTCCAGACATCAGAACCTATTTTATTATCTGAAGAAGTCTCCATTACAATAGCGGGATTATAATTTGTTCTTTTAGGAGTACTGGGGAAGTAGCTAACTTCCAATGGGGGCTGAAGAACTGACTTGTTGCCTTTTTTAATGTCTTTTTAAGGGTGGTCCGGTATGATCTACACTAACTAGCATTTTTCAGTAATTTCATTTAATTGGGTTGTTTGAATGTGATTGTTTTATTTATACATATAGCAATCAAAAATACCATATAGACATTTTACTACTTTCCTTTTCAGGTACAGCACATTACTCTAGTTTTGAGGTCTATTGAATAGCTCTGCCTTTCACTAACCATGAGAACAAAAATCGGACTTTTTTGTGCTTTTTTAACTCCATCACAACTGGGTTAAAATAGATCTATCTATTTTACAAGTTTTCACAACTTCTTTTTCAATGGTAACTGTTCTCTAATATATTTCTTTCTTATCCTATATTTCCACTTACAGTTGGGACAGTCACGGTGCTGCAATCTCTCTGACTCCAGCAGATGAGTGGGAAGAGTGCCTGCCAACACCTGGGAAAGAAGGAAGAGGCTACAGAACCTGATGTAAATTACTGCAAGCTTTTGCCAACACAAATTGTCCATATCTTTTTCACACCAATAAAGTAGGCTCTGTCATCAGTCAACTTCAAGGTCACTGAAGAAAAAGATCCAAAACCAAAACTAACCCAAAAAAAACCCCAAACCCAAACAAAAAACTCACAAACAACAAAATTTAAAAAAAGGAAAAAGTCAAACAAAACAGGACCCTTTCAGAAGTTAATTTCATTAAATTATAATGAAAATAAAGAATTAGTAATTTCAGTTTCCAATTTAAAAAATTATCCAGATGTTATTTCTGGATATATCTGTTATTTACATTATTTCTGCTAAACATTCTAGACAATCTTATTTAGAAAAGTAGGCCATTCCTGCTAGGCCCATTCTTTATTGCTTTGAGAGGAATATTTTAAAAGAATTACTCCTTTAAATTTGTTTCTTCCTTTGAAATGAATTTAAATATTCTTTTATATGTGGTTTTCAAAACAGTAAAGGCTAAAGAGTGGAAAATACAACCTCCACCACCAATACACTCATATGTCATTTCAAAAAGACCTACATATGGAAACTTCTCCCTTATTATGTATTCTGAGAGCGATCACTTCTGACTGCTGGTAATTGCCAATGTGTTCAGTTTGCTTAGCAACAGTTTTACAGTAGATGTACCATTTGTGCAATCATAAAAGTAAGACACTTGCAGGTTCTCTAAAAGTATACGGTGCTTCTACTGATTTTCTGCTAATGTGTATAACATTTTAGTAGGAGTGTCTGAATGGACTTGTCCAGATATTTCCCTTGGTGTACTTTAGGGAAGCACCAAAAGCACTAACTTCTTTTTCCCTCTGCAGAATTGTTTTTCTTTACACAAAAATGGGAACATTCTAAGCATCTCTACAGACTTACTTCCATGGCAGCTACAGAAAATGAGTTCTACAAAGGTTTTCCTAGCACCAGCTGGTATCTTCTACAACCTATTGACTTAATGGAAAAGTCAAAGAAAATGCAGCTCTTGCTTCAATTAGGTTCCTTGTGCACCAAGGCAGGTTGCAGTCACAGCCATTTATTGCTTAATAGTAGGACGCAGTTCAATCAAAACAAATAAAGGGTTCCTTACATGAGCAGCACATCCACCAGATATGAGTCCACAAAAAAAAACCTCCAGCTGTGTGAGGGTTTATGAACAACTACAAGCAAATGGATTTAGTGCAATTGTCCCTATCCTCTGTTCTTGTGTAATTTGTGATAAAAACCTCTGCTAACAAAGTTTACTTTGTAATATCCCAGAACTGCACATAGCCTGCAAAGCTTACTTAGGACAGGGATTTAAAAATTGAAGGATTTCTCCACACTCTGCTTCATGGCTTAACCACCACACAATCTCCAACAATGCCAGTCACAAGAGAAACTTCTTCCTGAGCTGCAGCCACAGCACCAGAAGAGAAGCTGTATCCATGAGCTGTACTAAAACTTGAGAGGAGCCCAGAGACAAAGAAATCAACATGGATGTTGATGCCCTCCCCTTTGGGCAGCCATTCCTTTCACACAGGCCTGTGACTTAGCTCAAGAGTTCAGGGCCAGCTGTGTCCCTTCCCAGCACCTCTGTGCTCATCCCTCCTTTCACAAACTGCCTCTTTGGCCTCTGCTCTGTTGCCAGCCAAGTTGTAGTGGTTTCCCTTTTCCTCTCTGCCAGGCTCCAAGGGCACGGTTAAGCACAGCTCTGCTGTATGTGGTAAAGTCAAACACACCAGTAAAACACTCAAGATGTTTCTCAACTCAAGCAGAGCCTCCACAGGATGCAGCGCATGTAACCTTAACATTGTCTGACTGCTGATGACTTAACTGTGCCATGGAATCTTTCCCACAAATAAAAACGAACTGAGTATGTTTGATGTCACAAACCTAGTACGTAAAAGACAGCTCTAAAATAAGCCAGTAGAGTAGTATTTGGTAGTACACTGCATTCCAACACAGTATTTTTATTCATTTGGAAGTTCAATTTCCTCAAAGTGGCATGGGATTAATTAGGGTATTGATGGACTATTTGGAACAGTTATAAACAATTGTTACTATAAGCTCTTAAAAAGAGGTTCCAGCGATTTCAGTGCAATGGATTACAACATTTCCTAAGCTGCCATTTTTAGACTTCCATCAGGCATCACTGTCCTCCATAGCAAAGGTGACAAAGAAACATTTGTCCCAGGCACCTCAAGTCAGACCTTGTTCATTTAACACTAACCCACTTTTTCAAGTCTAGAAATAAGGCATACATTCAACAGCACACCTATTACATATGATGTAATACGGAACTGTGATGACTGCTGAACCCTGACACTATCCTACAAGAGACACAATAAAATGTGCCACCAAATCACTCTCCTCCTCTATGATTTCAGGAAAAGTATAAAAAGAAAAATCTGGGAATCTGCATCCTATGATACACCAAGAGAACCACAAAAAAAGCACCAGGATAGGTGTGAGCCCCAAAACACACAGAATTGAATGTAGTGTCAATGCTGTGGCCAAGCAGACAGTTTCAAGTTCAGAGCTTAGATCTTACCAAGCTCTGGTCTCTGATCTGTCAAAATTATTGTCAGGTGGTGAATATCAAGAAAAGTCAAGAGGAATTGCAGCAACCCAGTACACAAAACTGCAAGATCATCAGTCAGCAGCACAGAACAAGCACGGTTTTGAAATGCAAAAATCTCCAGAACAATGAAATTAAGAAAAAAAGTAAAACCAAATATTGAGACAGTATCACTATTCTGATTGCTTCTTTTTCCTTTCTTCTGTGTCATGCCCACAGCCTGAGTGACTTACAAAACCTCTCTCCAGGTCACTGGCCTGGGTTTATAGAGCCTTATACCATTGTTACCTGGCCCCTAACAAATGCTGCCATGTCTACAAGAACAAAGCAAGGTTTACCAAGTACATTGCAAAAGCTAGAAATAAGGCCTCAATTCAGAAGACACAAAGTACATTTTAATGGAAGAGTTACAAACAGCAAGTGGTCACCTATCAAGAAATAAGTACCAGCCATCTACAGAGACGGTGCCACCCCCATAATGGCCACTGCAGCATGTTAGAATACTTGGAAAATTCAGAGGTAGGAATTTTGAGGGTAAAGTTTTTTGAAGACTACTAACAGACCTTTCCTCTGTCACTTTGATTGTCTGCAGAAACTAAAAATGTCCCTTTCTAGTTTACAAAAGAAATTAAAAGCGAAGTCAGAAGCTACTGAACTGGACAATTCTCCTATTGATCCTAGAAAGTACTTGTTAAGAGCCCTCCACAGGCTTAGTCCCTAACACTGAATCTTTTCCCCTAAACATTCACCTCCCAAACAAATCTTCTACAACTGCAAAATACTTATTATAAGTTGTGGGGCTTGTTGCAGGTTGCATACTGGATTTTTTAAATATGTTTTATATTTAATGTAGGCTGTTTTTACTATTAGATTCTAAAGCATACTACTTGGCTTGCAGGAAGTTTGCCACTGTAATTGTCTCTACAACTATCAGAACTGTGGATACGGGAGAGAGTTGCTAGCTGACATCGGAGTGATTTAAGCACGTTTTGGAATCAGTTTATCATTATGCATAGTTGCCTGCCATTTGTTATCATACGGGGGTAACAGAGAGCTAACAAATGGCATCTTTGAGAATGCATATGCTTGCTCATTTAATGCTACAATTCTCCTAAAAGAGCAGAAGTAAAAGCTTATAAATGAAAAAAGAAAAAAAATATTTTCTCTGAAACATTGTCCCTTCTAGCTCAGCTCAGACTGAACTACAAAAATAACACTTTCAAGTAGTAGTAAAGACTGTTTTATTTAAATGAAAGTTTTTCAAACCTTATGTATCAAAACTAAGGCCACAGCTAATGCTAACACAAAGTCAAGAACCTCAAAAGGTCCTCATAATATGATACAATTTAGAAATCTGAGACAAGGCTATTTTACAAACAGTTACTCAAACATTCTGAAATGCAGCATTGCTTACTTGTTCTAAAATAGTATGTCAATTATTTTAGTGATAATATTTAATGATACAAAGTACTGAATTATCAGTGCATGTAACCCGTTTTTATTTTGGTCCTGTGACAAGTAACTTTCTGCATCACTCCAGCTACTGAAATAAATGAAAGGACAAAACTTTGTAATAGAAGCTGCCAACAACTCCTCCCCCTTTTGTGCTGAGTTAACTTCTTTTCTTCTAATGCTAAATATCTCCGGTCATAATAGCAATAAATTCTTCTTGATTGACTGTAAAAGAAGAAAAAAAAAAAAAGATGGAAAAAACCATCATTAGACAAACAGCAAACAACAATAAACCATAAAATAAAATAATGCATATCTGCACTTTACTTAAAGGCTTCTCTGTTACTATTTGTTGCATCTGAGCCATTACTGTAAGTGTTTACAAGTTTGCTTCTAAAACAGGCATTTTGCACAGGTTTTTTCACGTAACATGAAGTCAGAATGCAAGCTTTATTATGTGGAATACTTAAACCAGAATCCAGCTCACTTATAATCACTTATGTTATTTCTAATTATGAAAGTAAAAATATTCTAAAAGTGAAACACGGTAGAAAAAAAATCTGAGAAACATCTGTAAAAGAGATAGGCTATGCAAGGTAACATTATTTTAAAGGTTTATAAAAATGTTAAGGATGGTATCTGAATTTTATTAAGTACTTCTCAAGCAACAATACCTCAGCTAGTTATGATTGAATTCAGTTTTACTCTTAAAATCATAATTCAAAACATTTACATCCAAACCACCATCATAGATCAAACAACGCCATTCCTGTCTCCCCAATCTGTAACACTTGTCAAACACGAAACAAATTTTAAGATAATCTAGCAATTATTCCATAAATTAGCTAGAATTAAAATGGACTTTCATGAGCCTTTCCCCATCTGAACTTTCTTCATTCTTCATTTATAATTAACAGAAATTTTACACAAATGCACTTGAAGAATTTAAGTCATAATAATAAATTAATTAGCATTCATTAATTATTTTGCTGCACTTACACCTGAGGTACTGACCTTACTCATATGTTAAAACACAGCCACTGTAAAAGAGTTAACCAGTGAACATGTTCAGTCTGCAACTAATTACTGTAGTGGGGAATTGATTAGAGTAAGTCAGTGGTATGGAAAAGACAAGACACATAGGTAGAATTCTCCCTGACAATTATCCATCCCAGCCAACATGCCCAAGCTATTCCTAAACAAAGCACTGCTAAGAAAGAACTACATTTACAGCTAGAAGAAAATTAAACAAATTCAACTATGTTAAAGAATAAAAAAATTAAAAAGCCTGAATATGCCCAGCTGTGATGCATGTAAAAAATATGAAACAAGTAGATTTAGTCTAGCTTAGGGCCCTATGCTCTGAAATACCAGTCCGTCACATAGCCACATCTAATCTAAGACACAGAAATACTGTGACCGTATGACTTTAAAACGCATTTCCACAGCTTTTTCACAGTAACAACACAGTAACAGAACAAATTCAAACATTGTCTCCAAAATATTCTCGTTTACAACATTCTTGAAACCATGCTGCAAAGTGGAAATACAACAATATAACGACAAACAAATTTTAGAACATTCAAAGAAGCTTCAAAAAGCAGTGTAGTTACAATTCTCAGTAACCCAAGAAACCCCAGTTAATCCTCTTCAGACGAAGGTTCTGTTCACAAGTAAAGCACCATGGAGAAGCACAGTTTTCCATGGCAACAGATTTCCCTCACATAATGTAAGTGATCATAAAAGAACAAACTAGAATTACAGCTAATATAAAGAAAACGTTGACTTAGAATCTTGACAGTTAAAAGCACACATTTTTTCAGCAGTGGGTTTGGGTATTTTTCTTAATTCTGTGCCAAAATCCAAGACATGAGACTGGATGGTGTTTCCTACAGGTGCATCCACACAACATGATCAGAAGTGCATGGACTGACACCATGGAGTTCCTAAAGTTATTTGTACTCAAAACCAGAAGTAATTCCTAAACCCAGGAATACCAAAATAAGATTATTTACATTTTTAAGGCAGACAAAAATATACTTTTTTTTACAGAAGTCTATGTACAGCCTACCAGTAGAGCTCAGTGGTTTTACTGAGAACATAAGGCTTCACGTAACTTGAGTACCACACAAGATACCTTATTTCACTGTGAGCAAAACAGTCTCTCAAATGTAATAAAGGTGTTAAACCAAAAGTGGTATTATTCATGTATTTGACACATCAATTAAAAACGCTAACAATGAACAATTGCAGATTTTTTTTTTTTGTTTTGAGGGCAGGAAAGTAAGGAGAATTAGATGACAGCAAGATTTTGCCACGTGACCCAGGTGAAGACAAATAGAACGGTGATTTACAGGATAATTTACTTTCTTGGAATGAATCTTAAAAAGCTAGGAACAGCTTCAGTTTTTTTTAAAGAACCACAAAACCACACAGAACTTAAAGGATAAACAATACCATACATAAACATTATGCTGTCAATCTTCCATATTCAATCTTCTACTTAATTGCTCTAACAAAGACAATGAATGGATGACTGAATAAGAGGAAACTGAGCCACTTACTCTTAGCTGATCAATTTGATTTAAAAAAATGTAGCACTGACACAAAATAATTATGACTCAATAACCCTCGTGAAAGGAGGTTAATGGTCTACATTCCATTTGTAGTACCCAAATAGCAGCATCACAAAAGAACAATTATCCATGATTCTGACATCTCATTTGGCAGCTCCAGGATATCAACACAGGACAAAACATATTCGCACAAAAAATTCTACTCACTCACCTCTGCAGCTACAACTTCCGAAAAATACCACGTATGTCAAACAGCAGAGAAGACTATCTGTCTAAAGGCTGACAACACAAGTTTTTCCATAAGTACATCCAAGTTTTCAGTCCAACAGATGCTCATAAGAGTAAATATCATTTTTACAGGAAAAACTGATGAACTGCTAGTGAAATCTCAGATGTAAATCACCACCCTGAAAGAATGATGTTCAATGGACTGATGACACAGTCTTCAGGTACAAGGCCTCAAATGAGCGGTCCTCAAAATTCAGGTATTAAGGTTTCTGATGTAAAAATAAGGATGTTTTGAAGTTAATGAAAGAACTCTTAAGTTTCAGTGTTCACAATTATTTAATAAGCATAGTATCAAACTGGATTTGCTAATTCATTCTTTATCTACCTACTAAATCCCCTCTGCAGCCTACTCTGTATGGGCCTTGTCAATTGCAGAGCCATTTTTCACACTACGCTTTTCAGCACTCCAAGGCTCAGAAGTATGTTAAAGACCCATCCAAGCTGATCCTACACAGATCCAGGGTACTTCCAGCATGACTTATTAGCTTAATGTTCCATATCCAATGCTGAAATCACAGCAATGACACATTGCCACTTCAGATACATTGAATAAGCAATCGAAAGACTTTCTCTCAGCAATTTAATACTTTTACTGATTTATAAGGGAATAAAAATGTAATGTAGGTACACAGAATCTCTCACATACCAGTTCAATTACTTCCACCTTCAACTACACTTTCTCCCAGCTTTTAATAGACATTGGTTGAGTAAGAGTTGGTGAATCAACTTGATTCTTAGACTCCAGGACTAGTAGCTGTCAAAAGCAACAGTCTGCATTATTTGTAAGCTAAATTATGTTTGAGACGAAAGTAATCTAGAAGGAAATGAAAGAGTACATTTTCATAACAAAACAACACCTAAAAAGGGAATGAAATTAAGAACAAGATTATATGGTATTTTATTTGCCAACACGTACTTTCTCCATCTCCATCCTTATCAAATTCTTCAATCATAGCCCGTAGCTCTTCATCAGACATATTTTCACCCAATTCTCTAGCAACCCGGCGCAGGTTTCTCAGACTTATTTTACCAGAGTCATCATCATCGAACAATTTGAATGCCTTGAGTATTTCTTCTCGTGGGTCTCTGTCCAATATCCAATCTGTCACTGCAAGAAGGATAATTAAGTTAGACTAAAAAATTCTGAAAGGTAAATGCAAAATGACCTTTGCAAACGAAGGCAGTATGAAGGACACGTAAGTCTGATTTCACCTGTTCTTACGTTTCTACACAATTCGATGTGCATATTTGTTTGGCTCTTATCTGATCTCTCTTTCTCACCTCTGTTTTAACAAACTGAGTTGCTCTTTGGGACATAACTGTCGCAGTGGAAAGCTGCATGGCAGTTTAGACACAGTCACACTTTCTACACATTTTCGAATAGGAATTAAAAGTATGCACAGGATGCCTCTGTTTCAAAATTCCAAATTTTCAGAAAAAATACCATCAGCTCTTTTAGATGAAGGCGTGAATTTTTTTTACTTTGTATGTTTTCATCAGGATAGAATTTTGAGCTGGGGAGAACACTGAAACAGTAAGCGAAGAAAAACATACACACGGAACCTCTCTTTTAAACATAAAACCACACTAACACAAAAAGCCCCCATAACCAATGAACCAAACACATCCCACCCCCGCAAACCCAAACCCAAAAAAAGCCTAAGCATAGGGGTTGGGTTATAAAAAGGATGCTGCTATGAATTGCAAGATGTTTATTGTGAAAGGATTCTTCAGCCTTTATTATTCTTTTCAAGACAACCATTTGTTAGTTTCCACAATAGAAAAGACAAACTTGCCTCATGAACTATTTTTCTAGCAATTACTTCAGACCAACCAACAATAATGTATCTCCATACCTTTGTATTGGCTAGTCTTGTATTACAGGGCTAGTCTTGTATTATCAAGCCATTAAAATCACAACAACATTGCTTGCACATAAAGAACCACTTACCATCTGTGACTAACTGCAGATGGAATGTCTGCTCTGGCTTAGCAAACTTGAGAGGAAAGAATTTTTTCATGCTCATATAAGCCAACTACAGCAATAAAGTTTATATATCTGCAGATTTACCCCAAATTTAAATATTTTCTTTTAAAACAACAGTGCTGCACGACAGTATTGCATCATTTGAAAAATTCTACCTTTTGTAGCAAAAAGACAACTGAAAAATAATAAAATGTCTCTAAACGCAGAACTATAGAAGACAGAATATAATTGCATCTTTACGTATTTCAGTTGAACATTAAATTAAGAGAAATTGATGGCTCAAGAATTGCTTAGCTATATTCAGCAGTTCTTCACAATAATTGTCTCAATAACTTATTTTATCTAACTCCCCAGTCCTTCTGTTAGAAGTGTTATCATGTTTAATTCTGTGTCAAGGTCATATTGCACCACAGCAGTACTCTACTCCAACTCAAGTTTTCCAGCAGGTATGATCCCCTTCCAAGTATATACTGTGCTTTCTACAAGAATTTTCCTGGCTTCCTGCAGCACTTAATGACTGTCCATATTGACAGCCAGGACAAAACAAGGAAGCAATGAACAGGACTGAACACCAGAAATTAAAAAAAGTAATTGCATGGTAATTACAGTAAATGCATTTTATACAATATTACAGCATAATGATGTTATATTAAGAATACTATTACTATCAAATCAATACACTCATTTTCTTTTTGATACTTCCACATAGGGTTTATAAATCAGAAAAGAACCAGAAATAATGTTCTCTAACTACAAAAATATTACCTGTCATTAACAAGACATTTTGTCCAGTATGAACCTGTTAAACAATTAAATGTTGCCACATTTCAATCAATATTTGGTTTGCTACATTAAGAAGATTGCTATTTGTAGCCAAGAGCAAGTACTGGGATTTGGGTGTTTTATTTAATAAAATCTACAGAAAACAAGTACCTTGAAGAAATGGACTATCATGAGCATAATGAACTATTAGGGACATAATAAACTAGAGATGTAAACCCACACAGAATACTTCTCGGTAAACATAAATTGTATGCAAAAGCATAAATTATGTGCAACAAAAATCCCCTAAAATCTTCAAAAACACATCAAGTCTAAAAATTCTGCAGATCACTGCATACTCAAAGTACATAAAATTGCACAATACACAAATTTCAGATAAAAGAAACAACTAATTCTACTGGTTTTATCAACAGTTGAAAATCCTTGAAGTACAATATATAAAATCTGCTTCAGTTTCTCTAATCTTTTTTTATATATGAAGTCTTCAGTCTGCTTGTCTGTGTATGCACTCCTTCCCATGAAATTCAATGCCAAATGCCTTTTCCACAGCAGGAAGAAGAACCTTACAAAGATCCATGAACAAGACAAGAACATCTGCACTTTAAACTAGCATTTGTTTCTCTGAGTAAGCTCGAAAGAGATTAAGATTGTGTATACCCACGTTCCTTTTATACTGTAGCTATCAGTCATCTCTATGTATGGAATTAAGCATCCACAAAACAAATATTTATCTTCCTTCACTATTGACCTATACTAAGAAAAATATGAAATGAAATCTCCCACTTCTATTTCTTAATAGTAATAAATAAGTGAAGAAATCCACAAAGTACGGCTTTGAAATTGTACTCCCTACTATAGGCTAAACATCTCTAGAGGTAGAAACACAATCAAACACATACCAACTTCGTTAAAATCTTCAAAGGTGATCTTGCCTGTTGATTCTCGATCATAATCTTTAAGTATTTTCAGGACATCAGCTTTTTTCACATCAAAACCCAAGGCTCTCATTGCCACCTTTTGGAATAAAATAGAAGCGCAACCATAGATAAGGATCAAAATAAAGATTTAACATTTAATTAATTTATTTAATTAAGACTTAATTTCAGTAATTACCTTCCTGACCAAGAGATAAAGAGCCTATCAGCGGTTTAGTAAAAATAATAAATAAAATAAATAAAAGGAAAAGAGCTTGGGATATCAAAACCATCTAGAACTACCATTAGTTACAGTGAAAAAAAAAAAAAACAACCCTTTGCATTTTCAGGGATTCTACCTGGACTGGACCAAATGCATCTTAAGACAAGTAAATTTATTCCTCATTTCCAAAACCATTTCAAAATCTTCTCTTTTTAAGACAAAAGTGAAAATAATTCTGCAAATTATTCTTCATTATTCAGGCAAAGTGTGTGTACGTTCATGGAGTTACAAGTCCTACAAGACTTTTAATTGCTTTTCCAGTGAGCAACAGATGGCAACCTATAGTTTACTTTTCCATTAGCTTAGGAGTCGACATTTAGTTTCCCATTTCACCTTAGATGGCAATTTCTCAGCACACTCTACACTGACTTCCTCCAAACCGATGAATATAAGCTAACCACACATGGAAAACCACGGAAGTAGTTATGCAAAAATTGATGCTATATGCTGATTTTGTAGAGAAGGAGATACATAGTTTTTCTTCTTATGTATTTCTGCTCTTTCACAGTATTAGCTTCAGGGTGACAATATTTAATTAGACAGCTAAGAAAGAGCTTTTCAAGTAATCACGACAGCTGGGAATTCAATGCATACCATAACCAGAAAAAGCATATTAACAGTCCCAAAACAGTCCCCAGCACAACCCTAGCCACAGTGGTTTCCAGCAAAGATAAAATAACTGAACTCTGAAATAAAGATAAGGGAATTGTTCTACCTAACACATTCCTGTAACAGCAAATTAAGTGAAAACAAAACTTTTTTTCCTTCTTCAAGTTACTTGGTAGAGCCAGAATGTAGAGCCAATACACTGGGTAAGGCATTTAAAAAAAAAAAAAATCTCACCCTATATGTGACTGAAACACTCACCTCTCCAAAGCCACTTTTTGTTGTCAATGCCGTAATTAGAATAAAAACACGTAAGAGATTTAAAGTGAGTTTAGTGAACCTCACTTACTACTCTGTGGACTTTCAAGTGGGAGACCTTACTCAGAAAGACATCTTGAACTCCATCTGCTAATAGCTATCATTAGGAGCATCCTTCTTTGGGACGGGCAGCTACTGAGCCTCACACACACAGAGCTAAGAGCACACCTTATTCCTACAAATCATAGGCTTCCTGTTGAAAAATACAGGTAAGCTCTGGCTTGTAGTCAATAGTTTTACTAATTTGATTTACATCTTTTACCTACACACCCAAAACCAACACCAAGCTTTAGGTTAGACAGCACCTTTAAAATTATCAGTTTTTCAAGAGCTTTTCCCACTTGGTCATCTTTCAAAGCTTATGCCTGGTGGGCAATTACACCAGGGTTATTTAAAATGCTATAGCAATTCTGTTACTGCATTAAGTATAAAAAGTGGGAAGAAAAGTTTATTCTTACACCAATGGAGTAATTCCTGTTTTTTCTTTTTTTTTTCTCTCACTCCTTTAACTCAGCAAGACATCTTGAAGGAAATTTTTAAAGATACAGCCAACATCTTAAGAACTCACTATGGAACAGATATCTGCTATAAAATTGCTTAAAGAAAACTTCTACCTTTAATTCATGATAATTTATTGCTCTGTCTTTGTCTGTATCAAACAATTCAAAGGCATCTTTAATTTCTTGCTTCTGTTCCTCAGTCAGTTCTCTTCTTTTCTTCTTTTTAGTTTTGTCTACTGAGAGCTCATTCCTGTATAAAGAGAAAGAAATGTAATAAAAGATTTCTACTGGGAAGATGACACTGTAGATAACATTTTCCACCAATAAGAAACTCACCATAATTGCAGAAATCACTACCTTACCTAGTCAATATTCTCCCAGCATGTACTCCCAGTTTAAAATAACATTTGAAATAGACAATTCCCTTGTGAAATGTGAATGTCACCTCCAGTCTCCTACCCAAAATAAAATCAGCACAGGCATTTTTGTTAACAAGCAACAACAAAAACAAGAGGGTAGAAAAACTATCAGTTAAAAAGGCTTCTTGAGGTTAAAAACTAGATCAGCAGTTGAAATCATACAATTCATGAAAACAGTTGGTTTCTACACTGTAGCTTAAAAAAGTAAAATAAATTTGAGGACAGACAGGCCACTGGAGGCCAAACTAGGCCAGACAGTCTGGTGACTAAAGCTGGCATTAGGTGCCACAAATCGGCTTTGGTGCCTGTAACAGTTCTTAGATAAATAGGACTTGCAGGGTTTTTTGGTTTTTTTTAATCCTTTAGACCACACACATACATGCTGTTCTGAAGATTTTTTGCTCTGTTTTGGTATATACAAAAGAGAGAAGCTGCCAAATCAGCAAATCTTGCTCAAAGACAGCCCCCCCCTTTTCTTTGGCTAGTCTAGGAATAAGCTTATATTTTCAGAGGACCATAGTAAAAGGACAAGAGACAATAACTACAAAATTTAACGGAAAAAAACTGCAGCTGGACCTAAGGGGAAATATTTTCCCAGTGCATGTGGTGATGTGCTAGAACAGTTCCACTGGGAAGGAGTCTCCACCACCAGAAATTTTTGGAACCTAACTATAAAAGGTGCTTAGCATCCTCAGCCAGCTTCGAGTGGAAGCTGCTGTGATCAGAAATCTGGACTAGATGACCTCCTTAAGTCCTTCCTAACCTAAATTACTGTATAGTTTATGTTATACTCTCAGGAAAAGGCTTTTTATGCTCATTTGTCCATTTGCACCAGAGGCAGAATGTGTGCTCTATCACCTACTGTAAAATGCCTAAAAATTACGGATGAGTGAACAGAAAACTCTGCAAGATTAACTTTCCAAATCTCCTCTAATAAGCTGCTTTATGCTCTTCTTTGTTAACATTTTGCTAATTTTAATCAAAACCTAAGGTTAAACACTTATCTAGATTTAGCTTTCAACAACCACTGAAACAAAAGTCCCAACTACAGACAAGAAAAGTGCAAACTGCAGAAGCTGAACCTGCTTCAAACCACAATATCCTCAAAGAGTAAGATGTCCGTAACAGACCAACTGAAACAGTGTGATTTCACAGAGGCTTTGAATTACTACAGCTCTTGGAAGGACTAAAATAACTCTGAGCTGGCTACTTAATTACGACCGGGATCCAGGGAGCCCAGATTTTGTGAGCTACGAAGAAGAAATCCATTTATAAATCTGAAAGCAGATTAACACCGAACTCTTCTGAAAGAGCAATCTAGGTACTTAAGTGTTCATTTAGTGCTTAGCATAAAATTAATTTATCAAAAGACAACGCAGTACTCCAACACAAGCAGTTCAGTGCCACTTTTGCAACTACGTTAACCATACTAAGCGTGAAGTTCTTAGACCTGAAAATTAAGGATCACAGTTGCCATGTAAGCATATTAATTACTCTTGAAAACAACAATTTGGCAGGTACTGGGATTTATAAGCCAAGCCCCTTTATGCAACAGCTACTAAATCAGAATTTATAAACAAAACAAAACCAAGCAGTTTAACTTTATGCCTATTCACAGGCCTTTGGAAGGCACATCAGGCAACCCAGAAGCGAACCTCCCAAGGCCAGACGCGCCGGACCCTTCCCTCCCCCGACAGACAGACAGGCCTGATCCGTCCCCGGCAGCGCCGAAGGGATCAGACGTGACTGGCCGCAGGTCGGGGATGACCCAGGCTCCGCCACCGCCCGGCGCGCCCCGCGTTCCAACAACACCTCCCGAACGGGGGCGGCGCGGCCCTGAGGGACCCCGCCCGCGCTCCGGGCCGCTAGCAGAGCAAGGAGGAAAGCGCCCGGCTCGTACCGACCTCAGGGCCAGGCTCATCGTGTCGCTGCCGGGCCAGCCAGGTAGGAGCAGACGCACCGCCACCCCTCCGCACGGCCCCACCGCGTCCACGCCTTGACGACGACGCGCTCCTGGCCTTGGCGACGCCGCTCAAGCCACGCCCCCAGCAACCACCGCCGTCTGATTGGCCGTGGGTGGATAAGCTCCCGCCTCCGAGCCCTAAACCCTGTGCTATTGGCTGAGGGCCTGCCACTCAGCGCGGACAGGGCGGTCTCTGCCGCGCGCAGGCGATGGCTTCTGGCGGCGCCTGCGGCCGCTGAGCAGCTTCTGCTGCAAGAGGGGGAACGCGAGAAAGTTTCCTAAAGAAGGATGTTCCTTGATGTTTAATCTTGATTTTCAAGCCTAATCAATAAAAAAGGAGATTTAATCCTTGAAACAGGTAGAAGCTACCAAGCAAGCTCAAAGTGACGTCCAGGTGTTAGAAAGACAAATTTCTTGTCAGTGGAATTTCCTTATTAAGGTCAACGGCACGGCATGCTTCACTGATGTCAGACAAACAATTCAGAATTTACCGGCCACAAGGACATTTGGCAGAACTCCCAAGATAAGGAAGACATTAATAAAGCCAACTCACCAACTGTGCTGAATCAGCTCCAGCTGGGTAGAAGGTACTTCTGGCGGACCATTGACCAAGCTGCCCCCCCGACTCAAGAGAAAGACTGGGCATATGGAATAATTAGCATGAGAAGTAAGAGAATCATTAACCAACAGAAGATAAAATAATAATTATTAAGAGAAATATGTAAGCCAATGAGCATTAATGTGTTTGTTTGCTAAAATGTATAAATACTAAAGCGTTTTGATAGTTGGTATGCTTGACTGATGGACCACCACCCAGCACATAGGCTTGTGCAACTCTGAAATAAATAATCCTTGTTTCCCTAAAATGTGTAATTATGGGCTTATTGCACACTAGGTAACAAATCTGATTTTTGTGGTCAACACTTCTACTGGCCCTGCTGTAGCCTGGATGTGTGGTGGCTGTGTCAGACGAATTCTCCGTGGCCCCAGGCCCTGCTCACTCCTTCTCGACTGTTGGAGGTGCAGTGGGCTGTGGAGGAACGCACAAAATCGGCATTTATAGAAGCACTTCTGGCACGGTGCTGACTTTGCCTTACTAAAAATTTGACGGAGAGCAGTATGTACCGTGTGGAGACTGAAGACCTTAATGTATAGTTCCAGTTGTCATTGACACTAATATTTTTGTGTCTTACAAAACAGTCACTGAGTCAACATTACATATCTGTGTGGGGGAAATACATCATTGGTGAGAAAACTCAGATTTGTGAAAAGTGCTGCCTCAGTGCTCTGGTCTGTGACAGAGTAATTGTCCCTTATGCCCTGTTTTGCAAACAGGACTGTTCTGTAACCAGCTGTGACAGCATAGTAGTGTTACTAACTGGACCATAATAATATTCAGATCCATGCTAATACTGTGTTGTGCAGTCTGGCTATATAGACTGAAAATTTTCAGGCAATGAAAAATTCCTTCAGGCATTTCAGTCCTGCTCCTTTCAGGACTGACAGCGTATCTTGGAGATGTTTTGCACCTGGGTTTCCAGTAAAAAACTATTAGTAGGTTTATACCGAGGACACGGTGTTGAATATGTAGAGTTTGACTTGCTGAAGATGACAAAGTCAAGCAGAGATGAAGATTATTTGGCTGTCTGTTCATATTATGTCTGGTCCACAGATCAAATAGGCAGAGGCAAGAGGTTTGCAATTGACCTCTGTTTACAGATGGTAGTTTTGCAACTAAAAGCATAAATTACTGGCAGATTGGATCCTCAACCTGTACTGTGGTGCAAATATAACCACAAAATATTTTTTGTGTGTTTCATCCAACATATTTATGTGTCCAGAGAGAAAAGGAAGCATTAACCAAATGGTGAGTACCTAGTGGAGTGTGGGAGAGTAGCACCAGGAGCCTGACTACACCAAGAGCCCCAAATTACCCTTTTTGACCCCCACTCTCACCTCTTCTGCATGTTGATCCTGAAGCTCAGCACAGGGGCCCTTGGTCCTCGCCTGAGCTGCACTGGAGTTATTCCTGCTTGTGTGCTGCTCTTGCTGACATATTGACCAGACTTTGTAGCCTGGCCATGAACTTGAGTCATCACCTTGCCATTGTCTGCTGTCACTGGGCTGCTGACAGGTCAGGTCACTCTGCAGGGAGGACACGATCCCTGCCTGTGTTGTGATTGTGCTTGGCTTCCAGCTTGTTCTCTCTCATGGTGCACCTGTGCCCGGGCTGCTCTGTGTCAAAGTAGAGTGAAATACCTGATACTGACACTCTGGGTATGCTTCTGGGAACTGGAGATCCACATTCAGGTCCCTACTTCTAAACTTATAAGCTAAAAAACTACTCCAGAAACCAAAGTGCCGCTCTTTGTAAATTGATTGAAGTTAGCAGCAGTGCTCATACGGCATGTGAAACACAGATGCAAAGAATTCCAAACTGGAAAGACAGGCTCAAATAATAATAGCTAAAAGTAAGTACATGGTTGTGGTAGCAGTGACTTGCAAATCCTTACATTTTCAAAGTTGGCTAAACTCCTCCTAAAATCTCCTCTTATGAATTGAGTTGGTAAATTAGAATATCACTAGCATGTTCCTCACACATATATATTGTCAGCTTAATAAGGAAAATAATTAATTATGAGATATACTTAAAAGACATTGTTACTGGCTTTTACTTAATTTTCAAACTCATCTGTTGATTTTGAAAGTCATTTGTGGGGCTGTCTGCCAGGTGTGTCTTCCCTTTGAGTGAATGTATTTTCTTATCTAGTCCTAATTTTATTGGTATTTGAAACTATCCTACCACTCCATTGTCCTTAACTGAATTTGAGTGTGCAGAAGATTATAAACCTCATCCCAACTGCTCAAAATCAGATCACATATCAGAACCTTAATTAATCCTGAATTTTTAAAGGAGAAGCTGGGGAAGATTTCATGCAACTTCAAGTTAGTTTTGTTCATGTCAGTCTTAGAACAAATCATATGTAAGAATCAATGCAAAAATATAAAGCCATATTAAAAACATACCAAGTATCATTGTCAGTTTGATGATTGTGAATGTACTTCTTTGTGCGTCTCAATCAAACTGCTGGGAAATACCTGGCAAGGCCGCAGACATGTTGGCTAAGTTTCTGAGCCTCTTCCCATGTCAGGGTCTTTTTGTTTATTTATTTATTTTTATTTTTTGTTTGTTTTTCCAATTTTAATTTCTGTTGAATGACTCATCGCTTCCCCAGGACTCAGTTGGGCATGTATGAGAACATGCACAAATTTAGTTACTAAAATAATTTTTTAATGATTGATTTTTAAACAGGCGAGATTAGCCTGTCCAATAAAATCTGAGTAGTTAGGAGTAACCATGTGCTGAAGATGGATTTGGGTAGCACAGTAAAAGCAAGGAGCAGGCTTGTAATACCGTTGGTTTCTAGTTTGATCTTCAGTTCTGTTATTTTCATGGTAAATGCAGCCGCCGCCCGGCTTGTGGCCACCCGGTGGCGTCACTCCCCCCAGCGCGGCGCCGGCGGGACAGCGATGGGACATTCCCACCCAGGGACACTGCCCAGGAGAGGGCATCCCGCCCCGACGGTCAGTGCTCCAGCAGTAATAGGCTTTGGGGTAGGGTTACACCACTGCGCCAAGCAACGCGGGGCTGATGGGTAAACTAGTACAGTGACTTCACAGCACTCCAGAGCGCGCCTGGGAACGGCTTTCTGACCGTCCCGGAAAACCCCTTGCAATACAGCTAAAATGTTTCGGATAATAGCTCCTCCGGGTAATAGTTAACTTCAAAAAAATTTAAAATAAAACATAATGAATGTTTTTTTCGTTGCTTCTCGATCGTTCCTATACTTCCTAATTCAACTTGAAAGTAAAGGGACTGAAGTAGTAGTAGTATTTTGGATAATATATGGTTGAATTTTTAGTCCCAAGAGGTACTGCTTACTGATTTAAGTAAGGCATTAATTATAAATAAGAACTTGAACCAGTGTTGGTTGAATTCTGAGACTCAGATTTTTAATGTTAAATATTAATAAATCCTCCTTTTCCTCCACCTTTATCTCCCTCACACTTCCTAACAGAGCTGCATTTTGTTGTTTTTTGTTTTCTTTGGCTACAGACATCTGCTCGTGCAGGGCAAAGTACATCTATGATGTGTAAACATTTTTAATGCAGTTTCTTGCTCAGAAGCTTAAATAATTCTGCTAGCAACTTGTAAATAAACTCCATCTAGAATGAAAAGTGCTTCTGTTGAAAAATACTTAGAAATTATGACTTAATTGCATAGGATTATAATATTTTATTATGATAAAACATGAAAAAAATTAATTCTTATGTGCAAACTGTTGTTTAACATCACAATAGTCTTGACAGATTACAGAATAAAACTTCCCATCCAATTTTTATGTCAATTCCCCAGTCTACTGAAAACTGCATTAACGTATATTTAGGTATTACAGAGAAATCAACTCAGTTCTAAATGCTCAAGATGATGCAGTATTTTCACTTAAAATGCACATTTTACATATTTAATCCAAGTAATGTTAAAAGGACCACTGTCAAACTCTTATGATTAAAATCTGATATGTCTTAACAAAAATAAACAGGGACAGTTCTTTTAACTAAGATAATGTAAGTATCATTTCTCTAGTAGATAATTTCTTATAATATAAAAAATAATTTCATGACCCTCAAAAACTACTTTCATTTGGATTATAGCAGCAGTTTATTAACAAACTCCACTTTGGATTATGTGCATGTAAAGCTCACTTCTGAGCTAGCAAATTATCCCCTATATTTTGGTAAAGTAAAAAAAGTCAAAAGTTTTGGTTATGTACTTAATGGACTTAAGCATAGCGCATTTTGACAGTAATATGGCCATTTCAGGACCTTAGCTGATAGAGATACTGAGCACAGATTTAAACACAAATGATCTAAGATGGAGATTATCTTTCATTTTGAACTGACATGCCTGGGAGTCTTCTCTTAGGAGCTCAGGCTTTACAATACAGTAAAATCTGGCTACAGAGATTCTAATACTGGATGAAATAAACAGTGGTATAACACAGAATGCCATTTCAAAGTGATCTTACTCTCCTAATGAACATTTGCAAAACTTTAGCAACTTGACATCCATATTGGCAGGCTTTGTGACAGGAGTTCTTGGTGTCTGCCATAATGTACAGGGTTACCACCAGGGCTCCCACAGTCTTCACAAAAGCATTGTTTAAAAAGCATGATTATTACTGGTGTTACACCACTGTCAACTTATTTGCAGGAATTCAATTACTGTTGGGTCACCTGTGACACCATGGCATCCTCTGCATAACTGGTGTAAGCTTCAGTGATATGTATACCTTCAGCCTGCTTCCTAGGCTGTTTTTGTATTTCTTGCTCTGCCAACTGAGGCCAAGATAAGAACCTCTTGGTTTTATGACGTAACTCTACCCACTGAACACTCCTCACATCATACACTGATGTACATGGATTTCTCAAAAAAAAAACTGTGAGCTGAGTAATAACAAGTCTTTCAAGTGCTGCATCTCTGCACATATCCTGCCCACTCACAATTTTGCTTCAGCTTGGAGATAGGCACTTCTAACAAGAACTAGGCACATTGCAACCAATCAGTACAAATCCTGGTGAAAAATATATTCACAGTAAAGACAGGAGTGCAGTGATCTATGAAATGGAAAAAGCCTTACATAAGATACTCACTTTCATCATTTTTAGACAGAGATGCTTTTTATTTTGCAATAGGTTTTTTTTTGGTTTTTTTTTCCCCCGCAAGAATTTCCATCTATTCAGAACTTTGTCTCCCTCATGTCTTAGAGCCCAAACCTTTGGCTACCTTTCTATTGGCTATGATGGGGGCAAAACCTCCTGCATAAAGTGAAAGCCAAACAAGAAAAGCTAAACTGCACTAAAATTTGGAAGAAACATTTGCAGTCTTTTTAGGAACATATATATATGTCTATGTACAAAAATAAATTCAGACAGTGTCCTTTTAAAAAAGTTAAATATATACAACCTGTTAGAATAATTACACAAACTCTAACCATTTCAACAGCTTTTAAATATCACACATTCAATTTTCATAAGCAAGTTACAATGCTATTTAGCATTTCTCAATGTATTCAGCATTTTTTTGGAACAAACTCAATGCAACGCACTTTAAATTTCTGAACAACCATGTGCAGCACGTACTTCAGATGCTAACAGTAAATAATGCGAGTCACATTCATTTTGCGGTAACAAGTGTACCGGCTGCTTAATGCAGCACCGTCACTACGGCAAGTTCATATTAAAGCCTCAATCCCTCCCCTAACACAGATCATTAACAACCAAGCTACAATACAGTCACATAAAAATACCCTTAAGCATAAACAAACGCTGTAAGCTTGTCACAGTCCACTTCTCTCAACTTTCCAGAACATACTGTATAAATATGGGCTTATCAGAAAAAAATAAATACATCAAGCAAAAGCTCAATCCACTTTGCAGAGGGTAGTCTAACACATTAATTCACGAGTTCACAATTTCTCTAATTCCAAACTCACATGCCTACAAGCAAAATATTTCCCTAGCCAATGGTGAGAGTGCTCCTGCTTGCTCCTTCTCTCCTGGTGCAGTGGTTCCTTGCACCACACCAGGAAACATGAAAGCCTTAACAGTACATCTGCACGAAAAGCTTTTGTGGTAAACTGATGTATCTGTGACTTCCAGCTTGAAAGTTTGGTCTATTGAACTTCCACGTGTTAGTGTATTCTAAAGAAACTGCCAGACAAGTACTTTGCAACCATAAAGCTTCAGGTGATGAGAGGTGCAGCAGACACCATGCTCACAGGTGGCAATGGCTGCAGAATTCTCTCCTTCTGCCTACTGAGTCCTGCATAGGTGTTGCTCCTGGTTTGACCTAATGGCACTGCTCCTAGCACACACTAGGTCTTAGCAAGAGCTCTGCTAGGTCAAAACCTGAGCAGGAGTTGATGAAAAATCACAAGTCTAGTACTACATCAACAAGGTTTCAGGCATTAATGTAAAACCTCTCATTTTAGCATATCCATCTGCCAGAGTTGTAACAAAAATAAACCAATATATTTCAATCTCAATACATGTGCAAACATGCCCTGAAAAAGTAGAAAGAAAAACTGTAGCTTTGGCTAAAGCTACTAGTTTACAGAGTTTTTATAAAAATATGAACAAAGTAGGAAAAAACAAGGAGAATTTTTGAAGCTCACCTGTGTCAATTTGCCGTCTTTTTGCTAATGCATACTGCTTTTGCTTGTTATTGATGCTTTCACAACCCATTTGGTTTTACAGCAGGTGACAGATCACACAAAATTGACTATCACTGAGAAGTGATTCTTGAATTTGTAACACGAAGTGCTATGCTTGCAATGGATCTCATGGCACAGGTAGAAATCTTGTGACAAACTCCAGCTTGGGAAATGTAGTTGGAAGCTAACCGATACAGCCTTTCTGCCCCAAATATGTTGAAGTGCCCAGGCAGCACCTTCTCCACAAGACCTCTGTCTACTAACTCCATCAGGCGCTGGCAGCTTGCAACGTAGTCACTGATTCTGCTGTAGGGAAGCCAGTCAATCATAGATCCATCATACACCACATCTCCACTGAACAAAATCTTCCTGTCCTTGTCATGTAAGCAAATGCTACCTCGTGAATGACCAGGCATGTGCATGACAGTGAGCTGTCGATCTCCGAGGCTGATCACATCCCCTGCAAATAGATTTGTTACAGGAGAACTTTTGTATTTGTCATGTTTCTTAAATGACAGAAAAAGAACTACCTATTCATACAGAGAGAGCTTATACGTACTACATATTGCAACAACAGGAGTGGGGCATTTATTTTCTTGGTGACTGCCAAAGAGAAGTCTGAAATATGTACGTAACAAAACAGTATCTTCCAATGACACTAAATGTTAACACAGGCTTGGGTTGTATTAATGGAATATATTCACGTTCCAATAAACTGAACAATGTGAAAAGCCATGCAGTAGAGAAAATACAACAGGAAACAAATATAACACATCTAAGCTAGCTGTCCTTTGAAAGTTTACAAAAAATGTATTTCACAATTTATTATAATTTCAGTCATATTTAATTCATCTAGAATTGCACTGCTGTTACTCCAAAAAGGCAAAAGGCCAACACATAAATTCCTGGAGGAGAACCAAGACAGGCCTCCACACACTTTCTTCATCTCATTCAACAAGACATAAAAATAAAACTTTCTTACCATTTTTTTGCCAGTTTAAATGTGAATGCCTTTTAACTGCACCAGCCACTGAATTCATACTTGTGTCTCATGTCTCAGTTAACATCTTAGAAACTCTGATGCTACTCTGGCAGCCAATGTACTTGCTCTTTTACAAAAGTATTTTTTTTAACAATCCCTCCTTTTAGAGAAAAAATCAACTTAAACTTTTGTTGATTTACTATAGTTAAATGTCACATCAGATCTTTACTGAAGCCTTCAGTAAGTTCAGTTCTGCTTTTCCAAGCACCTGTATGGGATGGCCTAATAAAACCAGGAAGAGAGTAAGTATCGTGCCAAAAGTGTCACCTGACAGCCACCTTTCAACTTCTGCTGAACAGTATTGTACAGTTTAGGTGTTTTGTTACCAAAAACCCTAGTCACTGTCTCTATCCCATGAGAGACTAAATGGCTTCTTTTATCTGTAACAAGCCACTTCTGTAAATGCTACATCAGTAACAAGTAATTTTTACATAAGTCAAGTAAAATTCAGTAAATGTATTCATATAAAATTCACATAAATTCTGTAAAACAAAAACGGTATTCTCAGTACATATTTCAGGAATTGTTCTGTTAATTGCACTTCTAACTGCAATTAACAGAATTAATTATAAATAATACGGGTGCCAGAACATAACCTGCTGACATACCATTTGAAGCCTAAGGATAAACCTGGGGTGCTCAATTAAGTCACTTAAATCACTGCTGAGTGATTCTCATTCTAGAGGAAAAAAAAGACTGTCGCCAAATACTTTCAGAACTGGGAGAAACGGTTTAACCCACTACGCGTCTTTTTGGTCCCATGCTGACTGCTGGTGGTCTGTAGGTTCACAGGAGTGACAAAATTAATCGGTTTAATTATTTTATACGAGGAGCTGAGTAAAGCAGGAGGGGCCCAGCGGCACAGGAGCCGCTCCAGAATACCCAGAACACTGTGCCCCGCGCCCCCTCCACGGCTCGCACACGCCGGCGCGGCGGGGCCGGCCCCCTTACCCTCCTGCAGGAGGCGGCTGGGCCTGACGGGCGGGACGCGGAACTGTCGTGCGCTCCAGCCGGGCCGCGGCGGCCGCGCCACCTCCCGGTCCGACAGCCACGTCACGGCCTCGTAGTTGTCGCCTTGCAGCAGCGCCGCTGCCTCGGCGCTGTGCACCGCCACCTCATCGAAGTGCTGCAGCCCGCCCGAGTGGTCGAAGTGGACGTGGGTGGCCACGGCCAGTAGCGGCCGCGGCCCGGCGCCCTCGGCCGGCGCCAGCAGCCCGGCGTCGCGCAAGTAGTCGGGCAGGCTGCGCAGCCCCAGCCCTGCGTCGATCACGACGTCTCGCTGCGAGCCCCGCACCAACCAGATGTTGGCCCGGTTGCCCGATTCGTAGAAGCGCTCCTGGATCCAAAAGATGCCACCGCCCACGGGCTTGTGCGCGAACCACTCCAGCGCCGACATGGCCCACCCGTCGCCGCGCAGCCGCGCGGGCCCGGCCCACTGCGGCAGCGGCGGGCGGAGCGTGGCGGCGCCGGGTGACAAGCGGGGAAGCCCGGAGGGGCCGCGGGAGAGCTCAGCCGTGGCGTGAGGGGGCGTGTGTTTAAGCCCGTTTCCCCACTGAGTCCGGCCGCGGAGGGGCAAGTAAGGGCGAAAAGCCCGGGCCCGTGTGGGGAGCGGTGGGAACCTCCAGGGGTGGCGGGCGGTCGGTCAGCGAGGGGAGAGGGAGCGGGAAAGGAGCAGAGAAGGCTCACACCGCAGCGCTTAGTGATCCTCATGACAAATACCTTGACGGGCGTCAGTTTAAAAAGACATCCACAAAACCTCAGTATCTAAAGTTCAGTCCTGTCTTTTGTATCTGCTCTTCCCTTTAACTGATTGCACCTGCCTCTGAAGATCAAGGATACACGATCCACAAAACACGATCAGGAGTTTTGTTGTGGGAAAAGCGTAGGACACCGAGAGCTCCTCAGAGCGCTCAGCCTCCTTACGTCTGCTGTTGTCTCACCGGCCGCCAGCAGGTGCCGGGGATCCCGATTCCACGGGCCTTTCCCTCCTGAAGCATCAGCTTCCCCTGAGCAGCTGCCCGAGAAACTGCATGTATAGGTTCGGAGGAATTTGAAAAGCTTGAATCTGAAAAAAATGCTCTTTTATAAATGGCACACAAACTACTCATAAACATGAAAATACACCTAGGTGATTCATTAGACATCCCTCAATGCAACCAGAACACTAGTTGTGGTAACTTTGTCATACTTGGTGACTTAGTTGTACAACTCAACTTTTCCTTCACGATTTCTCCAATCATCTGTCACTGTCACTTCGTGCTGTCAGTAAACATAAACCTTCTAAGCCAGTATGCTTGAAAAAATCACAAGTGTGGGTAAAAATGTGAAGTTAAAATACTGCTAGTTTTAAAGCTTGTTACTTCGTATCAGACTAATGCTGTTTTAAGGGAATTAACTGAGAATTAATTTTAAAACAGCTTTTTAGAAGTGGACCTTCATATTCACTACATTTAATGCCTTTTCTTGCTAGCTCAACATCTCGTTTAACTTTTATTTTGTTGTGTTGTTCTGCTGTTGTTTCCTTTTTTTTACATCTAGATAATTGGGCACGTTTGGGGTTTTACAGTATCTTTTATGTTCTCTATTCTGCAAGGCTCACATCTTGCTTTTCATCCTGTTTTCAAAGGATTCTCTTCTCTTCTCTTCTCTTCTCTTCTCTTCTCTTCTCTTCTCTTCTCTTCTCTTCTCTTCTCTTCTCTTCTCTTCTCTTCTCTTCTCTTCTCTTCTCTTCTCTCTTCTCGTTACTTACATATTCAGCCTTAGCTTTTGCTTTGGTTTTTTTCTTAAAAATTATTTCTTTAGGTCTCTGCTTATTTTTCCAACAGTATTCTGTGCTGCGGAGTGACATGGAAATACATAATGTGATTTTGTTTCATCCAAACAGAGCTTATTTCTGATGAAAGTAATAAGTAGGAAAAAACTGGCATCAACCTGTTTTCTCTGGCCTTAATAAAAGGCCATTGCTTCTGTCTGGGGGGAACCAGATGTGCTCATACAGGTACAGCAATAAGTCTGGAACAACCTGTTTGTACTGGGCAAGGTGCTGTACAGTAATCTTGCAATTAATAGTGAACAGCTCATGCGATTTCTGGGCTAGGACCTTGGACTGATCTCTGCATGCTCTGGGGGAGTGAGCAGTATCACAGTGCTTTAGCTGAGCTTCTCCCGGGTCCCATTTACTGACATTTTCCTCCATTCTCATATTTTTATTTACTTGTAAACCCATGGGTTGTGCAATTCATGAGATGAAAGTTGGTATAACAGTGAAGGTGGAGAAATGTGACTGTAAATGTTTTGGAGGCTCTTTTTCTTTTATGACCTTTGTTAAATATTTTAGTTAGAAACAACCTCCTTTTTTTCAGGAGTTAGCTTGCAGTCCTGCTGGAGTCTTTTCACGCCTTTTCATTATCCTAAACCTCTTTGCCTATGTCACTTTATCAGTTACTAAGTTTTATAGTTACTAAGATAAAGGACAAAAATAATCAGGATGAAGAAGTCATGAATGATAAACTGGTTCTCAGAGAAAAGTTCAAAAACACTAGAATGTAGTCACAGAAAGTTCAGGGTTCATAAACCTTTTTTCCCTCACTGTTTCTGTTTTTTTCTGGTTGAACTCAATACAGTGCTGCTAAGGTTTAGAAGAAGATGAAATAAGGGAATGAAGCGGGCTTTATTAATTTACCAAATTTGCAGTCTGTGGAAGAATCTAAGATGGGCATTGAAAATGTCTTGCTATATAAAAATGATCTTTGGTTTTAAAATGACTGTAATCTTTGTTAGACACTAACTTTCTTAGTAATAGATACATGAATTTGAAACATGTAAGGAAAATATATCTTTAATAATCTGTAATATTTCAGTGCATCCAAATGGCTGGGTCAGGTAGAGGAAGAGGATGTGCTTCATTTACCTTCAGCATTGAGGCTGTTTGCTTTGGTAAAGGTGCAGCTCTACCTGATGTCATCTGTAAGCCTCCACCACCATTTCCTGTAAGTACAGCCAGTATCTTGGAGCACACTCTGTGTTCAGGTAAAGTGTGTTCATGCTCATGTTTACATAATGTAATGAAATATATTAACAACACTAAGAACTTTGGATTTCATAGTAATATAAGTCACCATTTTTCTTACTATTATTTTCCTGCGCCTTTGCTAACTGTTGTATCCCATATTTAACTAGATTGCTTGCAAGGTGTTAGTGTGTTGAAGTCCTCATCATGATTCATGATTTGGTTGTCTGGACATTACAAGAATGGAAACACTGGATACTTGAATCTGAAATGAGTTTACATTAATCTTTGAAGCTATAAATGGATTTGCTGATTTTAGAAAATTACTATTTATGCAAACATGAAAGATTGTGTATGGTTGTCCTGTACCTCAGAAGGCAGCATTTGGAAATAACTGAAAGATACTTTTTGTAATTAAGGGAGCTTAATTGACACTTGGCATTTAGAATGTATTTGAAAATCAAAGGGGAATAAAGACCATTTTCTCACTGTGTTTTGTTGTGCAAGGAAGCTTTTGACTTACTGAACCATATATTACTCATCCTCTTAGTCCAGCATGACAATTAAGATGTGTGATTTCATATAACTAAGTCATCTGTAACTGTTTCTTATGTGAATGTTGCAGGCTGCTTGGTAGCACAGTTCTGTGCCATCTGAATTCTGTATACACACAGCAGCTTTTGAGGTACAGTCAGCCTTACAGGAGAATTACTAGCCCCAGTATATTTAATGTCACCCATGAAGAAGTTAAAAATGCTTTCTGCCTTCTGTGAATGAAATTTCAGAACCAAGTTGAAGTTCTCAGGGGAAATCTGGTGCCATTCAGGAAAATCAGAGTTAACCCAGGTGTATAAATAGAGTCAATAAAAAATTCAAGTGTTAGGTTTAATGACTGGATAACAACCAAAAGTATGTTATAGCTTTGACTAACTTACAGTGAAATTATTTGAAGCAATGAATTATTGCCATTGCATATTTCTATTAGACACATTCTGAGTTTACACAAATTTTTGTGAATGCAATTAGAAACCCAATTAAAGAGCATAATCGTACCATCAGCAACATTAAGAGATTCAATGTGTTGGCCAACAAGCAAATATAGCTGGAAGCAGTAAGCTCCTTTCATGGTCCAGATCTGGGACTTGTGATAGCACTTCATGCTTTGCAGCCTACCACTCAGGTATTGATTGAGCACCATTCATCACATGAGAGGAACAACATCCATTCTGTAATTCTGGCTGTAGTATTCTGGATATCTTAAAAACTATTTTTGCATATTTATCTTTCTCAATTTCAAGATTCAAGTTAAACAAAACAAAACACCCCAACAACAAACGCCAAGAAAACCCACTAAAAACCTCCCACAAACCCCAAAAATCCAACCTTTAACAATTCTTTTAAATTCAACTGGTAGAAACTGAATTGTGTGAGGGCCTGGTTTTATGACTACGCAACATGAAAATGGTCATGGAAAGGGTGTCCATGTTATTCAGATATCATATGTCATATATCACGAATTAAGATTGACCTTTTGCATCACTAATTGTTCATCTGTGAGCCACCTACTAGTCGTATAATTGTTGTTGTTAATTGTCGTTGTTCATACTTAAGCATTGTTTATACTTAAATACTGATTGTTAAAGCCACTCCAAAGAGGACAAGCTTACCCCGAGCATCCCTACGGAGTGGCTATTTCCCTATTTTAAAGGACTTTTGATTGTTCTCCAAGTTGCAGGAAAAATTATTGAAATTCTACAGTTTAATGCATTATCCGTATAAGTTTAAGGTTGTTACCACTAAGAAGCATACCACCTTGTGTGTGTAATTGTTTTCTAGAGGTAAAAGACCTATCCTGAAGGTATAACCTATATTTTACTAAAATAAAAGTTATGTAAATTCCAGGTCTAGGCTAGCTCAGCTGGGCTTCGTAACTGACAGTTTCTAAAAATAGCTGCACACTGCCACCTCTGTCACCGGGCTCCATGGCAACCCAGAATACTAATGAGGGACTTTCCCGCCTTTGAACCGAGGATTACATCATCGGTTGATCATCCCCTAGAAACACGAGCTTATTGCCGGGAAAGTCCAGGATAAATCCACCCATCCATTGGGACCATGGGGGCCAGACAAGGGCGGTCAGGGGAGGAGCCACCACCGCATAAAAGGCCCTGCGCAGGGCAGGAGCCTGCTTTTTCCACACCGAGTAGTGGTTCGGAAGCCCAGTGCTGAGGAGCCTGGCGTCTCATCTCTCAGAGATTTTTTATAATTTCCTTGTTGGAGTCTCGGATTAGCTGAGTCTCCCCTTGGCACTGCATCGTTCCCTGTTTTGGGGTAGCCGTGTGGTTGCCCTGGTGTTTTATCTCCGCGTTCCTGGGTCGTCCTCATTTTTTTGTTACTATTATTTTCTAAATCCCTTTTCTTTTGCTCTTGTTGCTGTTTTGAGTTACTTGTTAATAAACATTTTTGAATTTCCCAACAAGAGTGGGTTGTCCTCCGTTTATGACATCATACTTAATGTAGCTATAACACTCTCTTAGAAGAGGTTAAGGCCAGCACTACTCTGACTGAAGAGAGAAGGAATGGTTTCTGAGTAAGTTAAGTTGGTGAGAATAATTACTTTTGGCAATTAAGAGTTTAGGATTACTATAAATAACTGTTTTACTATACTATACTTTTACTTTACTATAAATAACAGTTTTACTATATTTTTGCCTTGATTTTGTGATACATTCTTGCAGAAAGATACAGTGAAGCTATAAAAGGTATAAATTTGGATGTAAACACGGTTACTATGCATCTCAAAATGCAATGAAGTGTACTTGAGAAGTAGTATAGTGCATTGCTGCACTCTTTTTTTGTTAGCTATGTTTCTTGCAGCTTTTATTAGTGTACCTGTATATTTGGTGGATATCAGGACCTTATAAGTAACAAACATAATTCATAGAGTACAGAAAATAAGCCAGTGCCTCTGAAAACAGAAGATGAAGATTACATGAAACAAGATCTTAGAGGAACTATGAAAAAAATGCCATACTTCTTGGCAGTAGGAGACGAACATCAAGGTTTTTTTGTGTTTTTGATTTTTACTTATATCTTTATTATTATTCTGGGAAGGCTGATGCAGTGAAAAGCACATGTTGAGGATGAATTTCATACTGATAATGAGGAAGTAAAAATGGCAGCTTAAGATAATAGGGAATTTTTCTGCTTTTACACTTACTGAAGTGCTGTAACTGGAAAGCAACTACTGTGTGGAAAAGAGAGGTATCAAACATCTATTCCATTTGGTATACAGTAAGAAACATTTAGACCATCTACATGCAGTCTTTTCAATTATATGCCAGCCAATACAAGCCAATTTGGCATTTCTACATGTTACAAAACCCTAAAATTTTTCCTCAGAGCGAAGAGATTTGTAGTAAATACTAGTGTTGAATTCAGCTTTCATTGAAATAGTATAAAGACAGACTCAAAATAATCAATATTATATTTAATAGATGGACATTCTAAAAGATAGTTAGCTTTTTTTCCCTCTAAGTCCATTTAGGAAATATTGGTAAGTGTTACTGATGAGTCCCTTGAAATATGATGACTGAGGTGAGAGTAAGTGATTTATTGAAGTTTTTGTCCGAAGCAGAGCTGGATTAGAAGTCAAATCTTGATCTTATTCTGTGGGACCTAAGATTTTCTTTTGCGTATACATAACTAAAAATTAATTGCTTTGTTATTGTTTGATACCAATAAATGCTGGAATTATACTTCACATCCAGTCATACATCATTATACTGTTAAAATTCAAGCTTCCTGGTCAGAAAACTGAGCTAGAGGAGCTAGTGGGAAAGAAGGAATGTGGAGCAGAAAGAGCTATGTATCTCTTTAGCATACTGTGAGAGTATTGTAAATCTAGAAGTCACTGGAGATTATTACTGTGAGGAGTGCTTATTTTTCTTCATGATTTTTTGCCTAGTTTTATCAGTTGCTGAGTGCTTATTCTGAATGTTATAAATGACAAGGGCTATTACAGCTTTATAAAAGCATTTAAAACATCTGAATTGGATAAACACTGGATAATCTTTTCCTTCCTATCTTCTGGTGATTTTGAATCATGAGAGCTGACTTAAACTCTAAACTGTATCATTTCCACCCGAAACCCATCAAAGTATTTTATGACTAAATATTCATGATATTGATAATGTACAGGTGCATAGTCCTATCCCCTCAGAATTTTTGGTAATTTCTATTCATGGTGTAATGGTGAATTCTAGATGTTTTTGAAACTGTATGCAAATTTTTTATATGAGGCTTTGAATTCAACACACCTTGTTGTCCAATTGTTCATGTACTAAGGCCATGTATAAAATGGAGCAGCACTCTGCAGTGTGAGCAGTAAGCACACTGCCAGCCAGATGTTTTGGCTCACAAAAGACAGGGTATTTCCCCTGATCTGCAGGTGGTGCAACCAGGTAAAACTGAGGCAAGAATAGATCTGATCCTTATTGCTAGATCCCTTTATGATGATAGAAGAATTTTGAATTACTCTGATCATATGTCATCTTTCATCTTCAGAGTAAACAAATTTCAGTGTCTTTGGATTCTCATCTCACTAGAGGCTTTCTGTGCTCTTGATCTTTGTCAGGCTTGAAGTTTGCTATTTCTGTTAGAGGCACAAAAAAGGTAACTACTATGTCTGAGAGCCAGCCAGGGTTATTTCCAATAAACCAGCTGCTTTATGAGAAAATGTTCTCTCTCTTTTCCAACTTTACCTTATGTGATCATTCTTACTGTTCACCTCAGTATTATCTTTGTTCCTGTAACCTTCTTTCTGAGGTGGAGAGATCTCTCTTGACACAGCCTGCTGTGTCGACCAAGGGAATTGGTGCTGCATCTTCCCTGAGCATCCTCGAGGAATCCTGCACTCTCGGGGAGGCTGATCGTCGTTGGAAACACCCAAGAGGAGCTCAGGAGCTACCACACTAACACCCGCAACTACGGGTGCGATTGAGAGCACAGTCACACACACAGGCACACCAAAAATGTTGATCACAGATGAAGGAGCTGACAGGGGTCCTCTGTATGGTTGTCCACAGGTTTATTCCAGGAAGGGTCCAGGAACAAAAGACCAGGACAGTGGAGGGTCCAGCGGCTTTATAGGGGGATGAGCAATCAATCAGGAGAGAGCCCGGGGGCGGAGAGGGCACAGACTGGCAACTGATAAACCAATGGGATGGGAGAGGGGAGGGACAAGGGAGAAGGGGACCAATGGGGTGTTGAGGAACAGGGAACATTCTAGAACTTACACGTATTAAACAGGAAATGCACATATTAAAAGAGACTGCCCTAAAAAGTGCTGGAGGGGCAATGGGCCAACCAGAAATCATTGATATACCTAGAAAAACAAAGGCTTGTGGGAACTCACCGTAAGCTGGAGGGAGATCTTAGACCTTGGAGCCGGCCCACCACGAATTCAAGGCTGCACTTGGGCCTTGTGACTCTCCAGCCACCCCAGTAGTGGCCACAACTGCCGCAACACCCTCTCTGTTGCTGAGTGTATTCGTTAGAACTGCCAGCTTTGAAAACTGTTTCTTTCCTACCAAAGTTAGAAGTTGCAGGGGAAGCAGGTAGACAGCCACTTTGTATGTTCAAATAATGCTTCAAATGTTCTCATCACCTCTGCAAGGGTAAGTTGGTAAATTGAGGTATCTTTTTGCTGAATCTTTAGTTGTACAAAAATGCCGCATTTGAGGGGTGGGCTATAATTACATCAGTGATGGTCTGCAGTTTAAAAAGCTTGTTTTCATCTCAGTTGCAGTGTGCAGTTTTCTCTGGGACTGCATTCTGTGGCAAAAGTGGTCTAGCTGTAAGAAAACCTCAGTAGATTATTCTTAATGGATCTTTTCTGTTACCTGGTTTACAAAACATCTTGTAAAACTGAGAGGGTGTTATGGGGTGGACTGTAAGCAGGAACTTCATAAATTGTCTTTACTACAAGAGTGAATGGATTGTTATAAAACCTCAGAACAACATCTGTGAGCCAAGTGGTCCTTTGAAGTGTGAGAAGGGAAACATTTTAATTACTTAGGATGTAGCTGTGTCTTTCATTATTCAGGTAGTAAATGAAAGCTGTATCTCATTCCAGAAATTTTGATGTGTTAATGTGCCATATAGCATAGACTTCCATCATTCATTTCAACACTAATTTTGAGTGAATAGCAGGTGTATTCTATAGAAAGTTCTTTATTTTCCTCACTACATAAGTTATGAATTACTCATATTTTTCCTGTAGGTTTATCTGCCAAGACTGAGTGATTGCCACCTTGGCAGTGGTTTGGAATTAGTTCATTAGCTGTGAGTGGCAAGAGTCGGTCAATGCATTTTTTTACTGGTGGCATCAGCAATTATTTCTTCACTAAAGAGCCTTGATCTGAAATCAAAACTACTAGTTTCTTTTCCTCTCTTTGCTGATAGTTTCCTACAACATCTATGAATGCCCCTTGAGACACTTATTTTAAATGTAGACTCTTTGTTGCAAAATTTTGAGAAGGTTTTGTTTGCCTTCATAATAACTAAGTATAAAATACAGCTTCATTTATGATGTCTTCTTTTTCCTTGGTGAGTAGACACCTGAAGGATGGGATGCCATACAGAGCTGGACAGACTGGAGAAGTGGGTGCATGGGAATCTCATGTTGTTTAATAACCTAGGTTGGGACATTGCCAGCAGGTTGAGGGAGGGAATTCAGCCCCTCTGCCACGGTCTGGTGGGACCCCACCTGCAGTTCTGCATAAGCTGTGGGGTCCCAGCACAGGAAGAACAGAGACCTGTTGGAGCAAGTCCAGAGGAGGCCACCAAGTTGATCAGAGGGACAGAGAACCTCTTCTGTGAGGAGAGACTGAGAGAATTGGGATTATTCAGTCGGGAAAAGAGAAGGCTTCAGGCTGACCTAATTGCAGCCTTCCAGTATCTGAAGGGAACTTACACAGGAAAGATAGGGCAAGAGCATGTAGCGACAGGACAAGGGGAAATGAAAAAAATCAGAGTAAGTTTAGATTAGACATTAGGAAAAAATTCTTTACTGTGAGGGTGTTGAGGCACTGACACAGGTTACTCAGGGAAGGTGTGTGGCTGCCCCATCTCTGGAGGTGTTCAAGGCCAGGTTGGATGGGGCTTTGAGTAACCTGATCTAGTGGAAGGTGTCCCTGCCCATGGCAGTGGGGTTGGAATGAGATATGTTTAAGGTCCCTTCCAACCCAAACTATTCTGTGATTCTATGAGTCTGTGATTGTGTGCTAGAAGTCTTTGATTCTAAAGGTCAAAGTCTGCCTTTGTTACTATTTTTTGGTACAATATCTGCAAATATTATCCCTAATTGGCTTAATAGTGCAATCAGATTCAGTAATTTTACATGACGTGGATTTTGCAGTTGCATGTGGTAATTTGGCAAGAAAAAATTAGACTGATTTAAAAATACTAAAGTTTTGGTATTGCTTTTGGCATTAGAGATTATACAAAAAAGGTTATTCAGTACAAATGGATGTACTTACACTGTATGACTACTGTATTATTTACAATGCGTTTCTCAACTTAGTTCTTGTGCCTGGAAGGAGGTTAAATGGATTAAAGTGTTTGGCTGCTGTTTTGGATAGGATGCAAAGCTTTTCCATTGCAGAAGTACTGAAAATCTTGGGAGTTGATGATCAGACTGAGACACAGCCTTTTGAGACCTGGGAATACTGGATACTCTTTATGGTTAACATGGTGATGTTAAATGTTACTCACTGGATTTGTAGTAAAGGTTTGATTGTGAAACTCTTGAAGAGTGGAGAGTTAGTGTTCCATTTGATGTTTCAACCTAGTTTCCCAGTTTCCCTGAATAAATCTGCATTTAACAATTACCTGCTTTTCAAGGACAAAAGAACAAATTTGGAGTATTGAGTGTTTTGGGGTGTTTTTTTTTGTTTTTTGTTTTTTGTTTTTTTTTTTTAACTGTCTGACAACAGGAAAGTGTTAAATGTGGGATTAGAAAAATACACTATATGTTTAGTTACATGAAAATATCAAGGACTATGTCTGGATTACCATTTAACTAGGTGAACTGAATAACACTTTGTATCCTTCTCTACAGCAATTGAGAGGTACAGTCTAAAGGACCAGGACAATGAAAAAGAGGAGGAAACATGGACACCAGGTTGTATCCGAGGTTATCAAAGGCTAATTTTCTATGAACCTATGAAATGTTCTGCTTTTAAGTGTTTGATTCACTATTTTTCAAGGAATAAAAAGTATGAAATCCTTACCAAGTCATGTGTTCCTTCCAACCCTGTATTGTTGAGAGGTATTGTTCTTTGCATGATTTCAGATCAAGGCGAGTATTGTTTTGTGGAAAAAAAAAAAAAAAGAAATATTCTGGATTTTATTTATTTACTCAGTTGTAGCCACTGATTTCCAGCACAAATGCAAACTTTAGCACTCACTGCTGCTCTCCTTTTTCCTTACTCACTGCACGGATAACAGTTTTGAACTGCGAGCAAACACTGATACTACTAAAAATTGATACTACTAAAAATAACCCAACCTGATGCTGTCGTGGGTAGCTGTGTTTTATAACATTAGGCTTCCCTTCCCTAACCATATCTTTATAGCTCACTACTGCAAATTCCATTACATAATAATGAAAGTTGAAGAGCTCATGGGCCACTAGAATGGCTGAACTTTGTCTCCTTGGGATAGAAGCCAGTTGTCATTATGTGGGTGAAATGGCAATGCTGACTCGTGTTCCTCAATTTAAATTACAGCTAGAATTCCCTAAAACTGTTGTGCTAAAACGTTCTGGCATGCATATAAATAGGATCAAGTACAGACTGGGTCCCTTCCTTTCCCTGGTGGCAGGGGAAGGATTACTGCTGTAAATAATAATTTCTCTATATTAAAGCTATTTTCTGTACAGATTGGAGAAGACTCCCAAGAGAGATGAAACCAAAGAAGGCAAACACAAGAGGTATGTTATATGTTTTTAAGAAGCAAATATTACATAGTAGTTGACAGATAAAAGCCATACTGGAGGTGGTAAGAGGAAAAATGTGCTAGAAATGTTCATTAGTCTATATAATTAAGGGTTTTGGCAGATTTTTTTCTAAATCTTTTATTAGGGTGCCTGTCTTTTGTGATTTTTGCTTTGCTTCTGTAGGATGTTTTAACTTACTGGAACAGACTTGTCTTCCTTTTTTCTGCCTTTTGTGTTGATGCACCATATTAACATACAAGATATGTAACAGTGAAAAATTAAAAAAAAAACTACAAACCTTTTTGTTTTGAAAACTCATATCATTAAGCAGTACTCATGCTTCTACTTAATAGTAACTGGCTGTTCAGATTTCCTTTATATTTTGGGTTTCTCAATTATCTTGTTTATGATTCGGTTGACTTTTGCACTATTTTAAGACTTTCATATGTCATTTAATGTAGGTTTATTTTCTATTTTCCCTGGTTTTACATTTTTGTTTATTTCCAGCTTTCTTCTGCAGAATTATGAACCAGATCCTTCAAAAACAGTTGGAGGTGGTATTGGTAGTTCTTACAGGAGAATAGATTTTTATTACACAGCATCATTTGTTTTTCAAAGTGTTTTCTAGTATGCATGACTTAGTTTAAGTTTTCTATAAAAGTCTGTTGTTCAGATTATGTGAAATAACACTTGGCCTCCTGTGTTTAGTTGTCTGTTTATATATAATTGTTTGCTTTCTTGTTCTTCGTCTCCAAGTCCTTCTTCATGTGTCATTTTTCAGTTGACAGATAAAATGGAAAAAGGAACGGGAATGTGTGTAGTCACGGAGACTGACTCAGCGGGAATATTTGTTCCTTTTTAGAGCATCATTGAGAAGCATTGTACTGAGGGTAGACTGTAAGATTCAACTGAAAATGAAATATTTATTTGCAAATCCTCCAAAGGTGGGACCAGAATATACCTGGGGTTTTATTCCAAAAGAAGAAACCACAGGCTTTTATAAGCCTATGCACAATAGTTATCTCCCCAAGATCCAATGAAATAATAAATGAAAATTATTATTCCTTCTTAAAATTACGTAGTGATTATCATAAAAAGAGAATCACTGCTCACTGGGGGAATTTTTCTCTTTCTTTAGTGCCAGTTTTTCTACTGGCTCTTAAAAGTACATTCCTCTGCATGTTATAGTGGCAAAGATCAGATGACCCATCAGAATTTGATTGGATTAAAAAGTAGGTTCCCCTAAAAGCAAAAACTATGTGAGATTAGGGTCTTTTTGTGGACTCCTGATGATGCATTTAGGGTTTTTTTTGTGGAATCCTGATGATAGTTATAATATGTGAGTCAGGAAGTTTGTACATAGCAGATCAGTGACCCATTAGAGCTCCTGGTACGTATGTTTGTTGTATTTTGAGGACAGATAACTTAGGTGACACTTTAACCATGGTGGAACAAACATGAACAAATCAACAGAATTTGCACAGCAAGTCAAACCAGGTTCCTACCATTCTCACTTTGTAGCTTGCAGGAGTGGTTTTGGGATCAGTACAGTTCCATGCACAGCAACAGCTTTACTCTTGTGCATCTCCCCTCCCTCTTTCTGGTTTCCCTGAATGTTTTAATGGCAGACTTGACCACCTGCCCTCTCAGTGGCAAAACTCTGGATAGAATTCCACATCTCTCCCACACTGACCCTGGTCTGAGAAATGCAATATCCTAGATACCAGCAGTGCCTGCTGAAAAAATAAAATAAAATAAAAAAAACAAAAAAACCCAAAACAAACCAAAAAAACAAAACAAAACACCAACCAAACAAAAAAAACCCAAAAAACCAAAAAAACCTGTCATCTGGGTTCAGTTGACATTGTAGGCCAGCCACATGCATATGTATATAGCACTCAGATGTATGCATTTTAGCTCAAGTACTGTGAGACCAGGTATTTGGGAATCAATTTAGATTAGATTGTATTCCATTGCTCCTCTAAGGTATATAATGTAAGGAGGTATTTTGCTTGAAGTGCTAACAATTGGTCAATGTCTCTAATTTTGTAAGGGCCAAAGATGCCCAATTTTTAGAGACAAATCTCACATGTCTGTTTGTTCTATATGCATTATTTGTAAAAGCCTGCAGGAGTTTGTGCAGGGATGATAATTCAGAATTGCACTTTCCACTTGTTTTCCTTAAAAGCCTACTTCATTCTGGATGTGTTACTTTGATGCTGTTCATATTTTTACAAAGCAGCTTGACTTCACTCAGCTCTTTCCAGTGCTTTAGTCATATAATCCTTTCCTAGGCAAAACACTGGAATAAACTCAATGTTATTTATGACAAATGCTTTTGACAAAATACAGTTGTTTTCTCTGCAGTTCTCGGTGTTCTGCTTCTTTGAGCATTAGGCTGGTATTTGGGCAACTTTGGTTTAGGGTGCTCCCATTCAGGTAACTCTTACATGGGTATATGGAATGCTATTTTTGACCTTTCCTCCACCATGTAGTTAATCAGGGAGTAACTTGATAAAGATTATGTTCATTAATCAGAGGACTAAGGAGAAATACACAACACAGATTCATTAGATGAGAGCCAACTGTCATCCAAAAGCCATGTAGCTATAGTAATCATGCCTTCTGTTAGAGCTAATGAACTTCTGCCTTTTTTTTTACATCTACTTGTCTGAAGCACCCGCTATTAATGTCTTGTATAAATTAGTAACAATGCGTTTTTGTCTTTTCAAGACGATGAAACGTAACAAGTGAGATTTTGTTCTAGTTTCTTAACATATTTTAAGTATATAGGTGACTAGTATTTTGTGAACCTGAATGTTGCACTTTAGTCCAGCCTTTGGTCAACTACTTGTTCAAACTGAATTTCAGTCTGGCCTTCTAGGCATCTCTTACATACATCAGGCATTTACATCTCTATGAATGATGTACCTCAAAGTCCAAGGTAATTTTAATACAGACAGTATGGGATTTCCCTGGCCTACTCAGGATGTATTTGCTCTTAAGAACAAGTAAAACAAGAGAATTCATCTTTTTCACATTAAAAAAATAACAGTGATGTATTTTATTTCACCAGTTGCAAAAACAAAAAAGGCAAAAAACTCTGATCCTAAAAGTAATATGGTTGTGATTTAAAAAATTGAGGTAAGATGTGGCATATGGATGTGCATACTATTTCTAAATTTTGCAGTAGAAATTGAAGGAAAATGAAATTTTTATTGGTACAAATGGAATAACCAGCACTGCCTTTTTCTGGTCTTGTCTTGTTACTCTGACAGACAACTGTTCTGCAGCGTGGTGGCATGACGGTTAGCGTAAGGATAGAGCCTGGCTGTGGAGAAATTACTTTACTTGCTCTTGTTTGTACCTGAATGCAACAACCAGTTGGTCTTCACTGGGTAGCAATATAGTGTAATGTGAACAGTAGAGCTACTACTGGAGCTTACAGGAGGCATGTGTGCCAGTGCTTTTAAATCTGTTGCTGTTTCACCAATCTACTGATGTTGGAACTTAAACAATTTAGTAAGTTGAGAAGGAAGAAACATAGAGAAACTTAGGAAGTGACCTCTGTTTTGTAGGCAATTACTCACCATATCTCAGTGGGAACCTTAAAGGTGATACAGCTTTGCATTTGTTCTCCTGGTGATCTACCAGTTGTTCGATGAAGTTATATTATTACATACAGTATATGGTATTGCTTTATCAAGTATGACATGGCCTTCTGCCAATTGTTCTAACAGTGCATGGTAAAGGGAAATCATCATCTCAGTTTATTACACAAAACATGCTTTTTTACAGCTGATGCTTGACCTAGTAAGTCCTTATTAAGTTCTTATGCTTTACATAATTTTGGCTTAAATATCGACAGACAACATTTGCACAGCACTGTTATACTAAGTGTCTTGCTGCTAACTGCAGTTTAACTCTTTTGTAGTATGGAGGATATGCTGTTGCTGTAATGTGGGATTACCTTGTAAAGAGATTGTCTTGTGACAGGAGCTAGAAAAGAAGGATGAGGAAAAAGAAAAATCCAAAGATGAGAAAGACGAAACAAAAGACAAAGAAGGTGAAGGTGATGAAGCAGAAGAACCAGAGGAATATGATGAAGAAGAGCATGAAGAAATATAGTGTTAGTTTTCCTATTTACACAGAGTCAGATCCTGGTCATTGATAGTGTGTTGGCAGGCAAAGAAATGTCCCTAGCTCCCAATAAGGGAGAGTTGTTGTGGAAGAAATTATTACATTCATGATCTTTGTTGCACTACATTGTATTGTAGATTTAAGTGAGTGTTCTAGACTTGTTAATCACAAAGAGCTCTGAAAAAAAATCTTGTACACAAGAATGTGTTCTGACACAATCAATACATACAATTACTCCTTTGCAGCACTAAAAGTGATGCCTCTCGTTTCATATATATCAGAGCTTCATGACAGGATTTTCCTTCTTCATTTCCAATAATCTATTACTGTTTTAAAGTGTGAGTGCTCACGTGCAGTTAAAATCATGTTTCTTCTATAAATTGTCTTCTCCTGACATGCAGTGATTTTTTTTCCATTGGTTTAAGAAAATGACTACATTTTCTTCCTATTTTGAAGATGGAGATGACTTTGGTGTTGTCAGTGATGACAATATGGATGAAGCAACATACTAACTGTTGTTTCTACATGTTGCACTGTTCAAGCCTTACATTACTTGAACCAGAATTCTGGAGGTAGACTGAGTATCAATATACCTAATGCTTTAGCTATGTTGGTTTTAAGCAGACTCTCCAAAACCATATTGGAGCTAATTGTACTGTGCTGTAAAAGAGGATAGGGAATTCTTCATTATGTTCTTTAGTCAAGTGTTTTGGAGACATGCCTTTTTAAGGTCCTCTGGAATGGCTGCTGATGGCATTGTGTTTCCTCTGCACAGAAGAAGAATATATGCATTCTACTTGAAATTGTGTCTAAGTATTTGCACTAGTCAATTCTATGCCTTAACAGTCTGTGGCGGTGGCCCAGGTGC